>JAAVVG010000050.1:0-51283 GCA_012976225.1 Golubevia sp. BC0850
TTCTGCCGTTTCTTGATCGATTGGAGCGCTTGAAGGGTTGTTTCCAGTCTTCGTAATGCTATCTTTTCTGTTTTTGTTTTTGTCTGGGGGTTTTCTTTGGGTGGGAAGGATCGGAACATTTTGGGGTGGAAACATGGTAGTAGTTCGATGCACCCTAACCCTAAGCTACGATTTTTCTCAAGAAACTCAACCCAATTTTCTGGCGAACCCATCTTCTTTTACTTTTTTTTGCAACCTTGAATGAGCTCGTCAAGTCTCCGCAAATCTTTGAAAGGAAACTCCAGACCTGAGAGAGGTCCTCCAGTTGGCTATCTATTATCTTCCAAAAATTGACTCGACCCATCTTTCCAAAATAAGGAACCATTCTCAAAGACGTTAGCTGCTGCATGCTTTATCTTTGCCGTCTCTCTCTGTATCACCATTAGTCTGGTGCTGGTGATGAATTTTTGCCTTGCAGTTGCATGGTGAGTACTCGTTTGGAGGTGAGAGGGGTCTATGAAGAGAGGCCTTGGATGAATAGTCGGCGACACCTTGCTGTTCCATTTAGAACTCAAACATTAGAATACAGTGAGAGAACGATATGGAGCCCTCATCATTCGGTGGTCACCATCTCTCACCTTTGTCTCACCTCCCTTTCCACTTTGCAGCCGGAAGAGCTCCAGAATGGCTGATACAGAAGTCTTGATCGGCGGTATTTGCTTTCGAGAAGCATTAAACTTTCAGAATGATCAGTCTTACACTTTCTGAGTTGTCCAAGTCCCCAAAGTCCTTCAACCTTTGATACCCTTTGATCTGAACTCCTTGGGACTCGTCGATTCATACTTCTTCGAGCAAACCTTGCTCTTCCTTCTTTTGGATATGTAACTTTCTCTAATAAATTTCAGAATCTCATAAAGTGTTTTACTACTCCTTCTCGGTCTATCTTTTCCCAGCTCACCTCACCAGCTCACCTTGGTCGCAATTGCCACTTGATGACAAAAAGTTCAACCACATTCTTCCGAAGTTTGAATCAGCGGTCAAAGACTCCGCCTAGTGAGCAAAGCAATCATGAAGACACAGCTCGACTGAAAAAGTAATTTGGTCCAAAGTGCAGTTTGAGAAATTAAGATCAAGTCTTTGCTGCTTCCCCATTGTTCTTCTTTCTCCACGTCTGCGACCCGGTCGCGGTTTGAGATCAAATTACAATCGAAACTTCCAACCTCTATCTAAAAGTTATCTAAAAAGACAAGAGAGATTCTTCAACTCACCAGAATAGGAGAAAAAATCCGAGTTCCGAGTTCATCGCGTATTCACCAAGCCAGCTCTGACAACCTCACCGACTCTCCCTTTTTTCCACCTCTTGAATCCAGAACGGCAGTAGAGATGTCTCTGAGGACAGAGACGACGCTTTCATTGCCTCTTTGCTAGATTCGCCCCTGGTTTCGAGAACAGAGAAGAGTAGAGGCACTCACCGACGTCTCTTGTCTACTGTATTGTTTCATGATTTGTCAAATCTCTCCTCTTTCCACTTTGCATGCGTACTTCCAACCTTCTCATCAAAGGGGATTTTCAATTGTCGATCTTTTGAAAACGTTTTCATGGCGTAGATTGATTGCCTTTTGGTTGAAGAGGAGCTTTGCTGGATTTAAGCTGCTTCTCAAACGGTCAACAGTCTCTGCAAAGTTGCTACATTCGAGAAGGAAGAGATGTCTCAGGAATTTTCGATATGAAGTGAGTGATTTGGGGAGAGGAGACTGCTTTTCGTGATTGACTGGTGAACCCTTCCTTATCAAAGTTATGGAGGGACGTATTGATTGTCTTATTCAACTCACACGGATATCAGCAGAAGAGAAGATGATTGATCACCTGTGACACAAACCTCTTGAAACTATAGGAAGAAGGGCTCAGCAACGGAGGGGAGCTCTCATAGATATACTGATCTAGTGAGAATGAGAGGAGTGTAAGAAAAGCTTGATAAATTTCGAGTGAGGCCGGAAGAAGAAGAACCGGAAGAAGATGACGGGTGATCAATATATCAATCCAATCCTAGCTCGACTCTTGAGCTTCTTTCACTCATCAACCTTTGCTCAGACTTTTGCGAATCTCTGCCTACTCTACCATTTAATTTTTCACAAAATTCAATTAGCGGAAACTTCATCACCTACACCTCCAGATGCAGGCATCGCCCCACACGACTTCTCAAATCCATACCCTACCAAAACCTTCCCGTTGGTCTTTGTTTTGCTTTCATCAACAGATACAGCTATCTATCATACTCACAGGTCCTTCTCGACTAGGTAGTGACCTCCACACACTTTTTTTCCCACTCTACTTAATCATCTTACCCAATTTTCTATCGATTCCGTGACTCCTTTTCCCCTCTCACTTGCATATTGTCTCAAAGACCTGAAATAGAAAAAACCTCACTTCCTAACCAACCAAGCTTAACATCAATTCAACTTCAATTTGCCTAGCTAAGTCTGCCTTCAACAGCGTTGAACCTGCCCATAAATCTTCAGGACGTGCACCGCAACGTCCCCACCAAACAAGGGGGAAAAAAGATGCTCTCTCTCTCTCTCTCTCTCTCTCTTCTCCTCAATCGAATATTCTCTTTCTCTCTTTTTCCTTCTATCGTTTGTTTCAACTCTCTTTCAGTTCTTCAAAACTCAAAACTATTCTTCAAAGTTTCTCGTTTCTCTTCTTTCCCACCTCCACCCTTCATTTTCCTCTTTTTCTGCTTTTTCTTTGTTTCTTCTGTTTGCTTGTACATTCTTTTACTGTTCGGTTCTGTGCATGGGGCCTTTGGCTCAACACCCAAAAGCAAGTCAGCTCTTTTTCGCCCAGTTCACAACAAAGATGTCTCGTTTCTCAACCCAGCATTGTTCCAAATCGGCGTCCTTTTTCAAGGTGTTTGTGTCCAGGTACATTTTGGTTCTTCTTACCTGAAGAAATTCCCTTCCTTGGGTCGGAGAGCTGAGATTTGAAGCTATTTGTTAGGTGTAAGGATCCAAGGGCTTCAGAATTCATGAGCTCAAAAGAGTTTTCAAAGTCTTGTCCGTTTGGACATGGGAACATTGGAGCCTCAAAGACCAAATCGGAGAAACGATTAGAGAAATGTTCCTTAGCAAACTCATTTGCGAGCTCTGTACTTGCTTGGCCATTTTCAAGATGATAGAAATGAAGAGGTGGTGTCAGTGAGAAGCAAGGTCGACCGCAGAAAATCAACGAGAACGCTCTCATCCGCCTTCAACACTGCTCCGTTCCCATTTCCATCTCACCACCCCCAAAGTCTCCTTCTCCAATCGGTCTGAACCTATACTTCCTTTTCTTCTTTTCTCGATCCCAATCTGGTCCCAACTATCTCCTCACTCATCAAATCGCTTTCATCTGATCCTGCTTGAAGATAGGTTCGCCATGACCGTTTGCTGACTCTCCTCAATTCTTCTTCATTTGAGACCTTTCTTCACCGGAAGTCTTACTCAGATGGCTTTTCAGAGTCTCGAAAGAAGAAACAACTACCAAGAGAGTTGTATCATGGTGGTGCGCCATAACAAAGATCAGGAGATTGACGAAAGGTTTTGATTTGCGAGGGAAGTTGGTTCGATTTGAGATTGGATCCGAAGAAGAATGGAGAATATATTTCGAGATAGCAGAAAATCAACTTTAGAGAAGAAAGTGGACCTGAAGTCCACCTTGAAAGAATCTCTGAGATGCAGCAGTCGGAGAATACTCCTCAACACAGATATCTGACAACACAAGATGGCAAATGCGACAAGGAGGAGAGAGCAAGTGAGACGCTAAGCCTCTTCTTTCGAATGACTCACTGTAAACGGATTCATGGTAAATGTGAGATGTAGATTAGAAGAGTGAAGAGGAAGGAAGGATGGTGTCACAGATCTTTGGTACCCTTGACCCCTTTGTTCTTTCTTTTGTCTCCATGTCTCTTTGCCCCTTGTTCCCTTGCCTCTGATCCTGTGCTACATTGTTCCAACCTTTGTTCCTAAATCCCTTTGTTCTTAACTCTCAAACATATATAAAGCACTCCCCAATTGTACATAGATAGTTCCTCATCTGATATAGAATTCCTACGTCCTTTCTACCTGCTCAAGTTCCTTAGTCCCCTAAGTCAAGTCTCAACCTCAAGTCTTTGCCACTCCACCCTTAGCCTTTGCCACCAAGTTCCCAACGCTGATTCCCAACTGCCCTCAGCCTTTGTCAAGTCTCAAGTCTACCTCCTTAGCACTCTACCTATCTTCTACTAGTTAACCCCGTTACAGAATATCAGATCAATCCAGCCAGTTCTGAATCAGCAAGTCATGTCCGAAAACACCAATGTCCCAGAGTTTGCTCAATTCCTGCAACAAGTCATAGAACAGAACAACAATAGCTTGCTCACAGGCTTTCAAGAAATCCAACGTCAAGTACAGAATCATCAAGCTCAAACACTAGCCGAGCAAGACAAACAAGAACCATATGGGGCAAGGCTCCCTAACACACCCAAAGGTGCCATGCCTGACAAGTTTGCCGGTTATGCCAGATCCCAAGCCGAAACGGAGAACTTTCTACGCTCATTAAACTTCTACTTCCACACAAGTTCTGGGACCATGGATCTGCCTACTTGCATCAACATGACCTATACTTTCCTAACTACCAACTCCCCAGCGCAAGTATGGTTAGCTCAGCAGCTTGATCTTGTAGATAAGAACCAATCACCTGAATGGATGAGAGACTGGGCTGCTTTCAAGAAAGAGTTCATCAAGCAATTTGGAAATCCTGAAAACAATTGTCTCATCTACCAAGAATGGATACAGCTCCGCCAGAGCACCTCTGTCCACAACTATGTCAGAGAGTTTCGCAGCCTCTTGGGACGTTTGCCCGACTCCTTACCAGAGTCCATTCAAAGTGAACATTTCCAACAGGGCCTCAAGAACCACATTCGTATGGCATTAATCAACTTTAAGTCTGACAACTTGGCCTCTCTCATGCAACAAGCCGAGTACATTGAGGACCAAATGACCAACATCGGATCAAGACAACCTCAGAACAATCGCATCTCAGCCGTATACCCTTTCAATTCTCCTACTCCCTGGGACAAGAACACAGGCAACAACACTTGGAACCCTAAGCCGGTACAGCCTCAACTTGGACCCAACACTTCCTATACTCCTATGGATATCGACACCCTAGCCAAGACTACTCGTCGCGGGCCACTGACCACAGAAGAGAAACAACGCAGAAGGCAACTAAACCTCTGCCTATACTGTGGTGCAAAGGGACATATGGCAGCCAATTGCCCTGCAAGTAAACGACGCTTCTTCAAAACCGAAGTGTATGACATCAAGTCTAGCAATCCGGATTTTCTCAAAGACCAGGAAAGCCAGGAGAGCGCCTGAGTCAAACTTTGAAAGCCTCCCCTATCCAATCCCAATCCCTCGCTCTAGAACCCACCTCTATGGACCGAATCTTCCTACCTTGCCAACTTCAACATCAAAATATCAACGTCTCTAGCCACGCACTTGTTGATGGTGGTGCAGAAGTCGACTTGATCCATAAAGATCTGGTCCTTTCAAATCACCTACCCATTTTTCCACTTTCAAAACCTTGCCAATTCTACACAGCAAATGGAACTCCATTTGCCTCCCCAGTCACTCACTATGCCACCCTTACACTCAAGATCAAGGAACACAAAGAGGTTCATTCTCTCTTTGTTGTTGAACTAGATCACCTGAAACTCATTCTCGGCACCCCTTGGTTAAAGAAACACAATCTAGACATCAATTGGCGCACAAATTCCCTTTCCTTCAACTCTACCTTTTGCCACACCTCCTGCCAAACTTCTAGAACCGCAGTCAGTGCCATGCCACTTGCAATAGGACTGGCAGCTAAGAGCCAGCAACCTAAAATTGTCAACTCTCAAGAAACAAGAACCATTGCTCCTCAAGAAACCTCAGTCACACATGCCATGAATACTATGCTCCCACACCTCGCTTTTCAAAGATCAAGTCAAACACCACCTGAAGTCCCATTCAAGTCCTCAAGTTCCAAGAACCCCTCAAGTCACAAGAACCCCTCTAGTCACAAGAATGCTTTGAGACCAAACCCTTCTCTGAGTACCTTAGCATCACATCAAGCCCAAATAACAGTGCCACTACCAGCTCCTGTAGTCACGAACCCTTTTCAAGAATCTGCAGAAACAAGCAAAGTGAGAGTAACTATCCCAATAAAGCTAAATTTCCAAGTAAGCCTAGTATCGGGCCCCCATATGGCTTACCTACTCAGAGATTGCAGCTCTTACGGAGGGGTCGCTACCTCTGAAGAAACACTGTCATCTGTTGGAACAATCGAGCAACCTCGCAGACCAGTTGCGCAACCTGCTTCTTCTGGTGTAGCTCACCTTCCGGATTCAATCCCAGACCTGCCAGAGTACCTCCAGAGCATCAAAGAATCCCTGCCTCAAGAATACCACAAGTATCTGGGAGCTTTCTCGAAGACACTTGCAGACAAGCTCCCTCAACATGCAAACCATGATCACAGTATCGGCCTCGTAGCCAATACCAATCCACCTTTTGGACGAATTTACAATCTATCGGAGCCAGAATTGGCCGCCCTACAAGACTTCATCAAAGAAAACCTGAACAAAGGATTCATCCGCGCCTCAAAATCCTCTGCCGGCGCGCCAGTCCTGTTTGTAAAAAAGGAATCTGGAGAACTCCGACTCTGCGTAGACTATCGAGGCCTAAATGCAATCACAAAGAAGAATCGACTTGCCTTACCACTCATCTCTGACACCTTAGACAGGATTCGCCACGCCAAAATATTCACTAAACTGGATCTTCGTGGAGCATATAACCTGGTTCGCATAAAGAAAGGAGATGAATGGAAAACAGCTTTCCGCACACACTATGGCCACTTCGAGTCCCTAGTGATGCCGTTTGGCCTCACCAACGCACCTGCAACTTTCCAAGCCCTAATGAATCATATTTTTCAAGACCTCCTGGATGTCACTGTCTTGGTTTACCTTGATGATATCCTCATCTTCTCTGACAATAAAGAAGAGCATCAACAACATGTTTCAGAGGTACTTCAACGTCTTATGGAAAATAAGCTCTACTGTAAAGCGGAAAAATGCGACTTCCACTGCACTTCCACCGAGTACCTTGGCTACATCATCTCACCTTCTGGTGTCTCAATGTCTCAAGATAAGGTCAAAGCCGTTACTTCCTGGCCAACCCCTACAAACATCACAGAACTCCAAGCTTTCCTAGGCTTTGCCAACTTCTATCGCCGCTTCATCACTGGCTATTCCAGAACCATTCAACCTATGATTCATCTACTCAGAAAAGGGGTAACATTCAACTTCGATACAAAGGCAACCAAAGCTTTTGAACACCTCAAGCAATGCTTCACTTCTGCCCCAATCCTCCAACATTACCACCAAGATCGAGAAACCATTGTAGAGACAGATGCGTCCAACTATGCAATCTCTGCCATCTTAAGCCAACGTGACCCAATCTCTAGGAAAATGCATCCAGTGGCGTTCTATTCACACTCCATGGTGCCTGCCAAAGTTAAATATTCAATAGGCGACAAGGAGCTACTTGCAATTGTTAAGTCCCTGGAACATTGGCGACACTATCTTCAACCCTTAAGCGTCCCTCTCAACATCTACACAGATCACAAGAACCTCACTTATTTCCTTCAACCTCAAAAACACCTTACTCTTCGTCACCAGCGCTGCCACAACTCCCTGAGCAACTATCAATTTAACCTCATCTACAGACCTGGCCACCTCAACAACAAGGCTGATGCCTTATCCCGCCGCTCCGATCTCTTAGAAGAGGGGCGAGCCATAAGAGAAGAAGCAAGACAAGTTCTCAAGCCACTACAAATACTGGAAAATGACAAACATGTATCGATCTCCTCTACTCAGGCAAGTCGTGACCATCTGAATCTTCAAGACCAACTTCTTCATGCCACCACTCAAGATCCACAACTCCAGTCAATCATTCAGAACCCTCTACCAAAAGAATACAACGTCCAGTCTGGTCTCTTATTCCATCAACACCAACTTTGTGTCCCAGAAAACGAAGTTGTTTGCACCCAAGATCTTAGAACAAGCACATGACAGCCACCTTGCTGGACATCCGGGACGAGACAAACTAGTAGAGCTTCTCTCTCGCTCTTACACCTGGCCTGGAATGTCAAAGGATGTTGGAAAGTATGTCAGCCAATGTCCAAGATGCCAACGCACCAAAGTTCACCATCACAAGCCAAATGGTCTTCTACAGCCACTACCCATTCCAGATAGACCACGGTCTTCCATGTCGATGGACCATATAGTGGCCCTTCCCAAAAGTGAAGGTTTTGATGCCATCTTGGTTTTCGTTGACAAATTTTCCAAAATGGCACACTTTGTTCCAGCATCCACCTCAGACACTGCAATGCATCTAGCTCAACAATTCATCAACAATGTCCTCAAGCTTCATGGACTTCCAGACACCATTGTCTCGGACCGAGGCTCCACATTCACAGCTCAATTTTGGAAAGAAGTTCAAAGACAGGCCCAGATCCAACCTCTCCTGTCAACAGCTTTCCATCCCCAGACAAATGGTCAAACGGAACGGATCAATCAAATCTTAGAGCAGTATCTTCGAGTGTACACTACCCACCTTCAAGACAATTGGGCAAAGCTGCTCCCCCTAGCAGAGTTTGCGTACAACAACTCTCAAAGTTCATCCACAAAGCAATCTCCTTTCTTTTTGCTTCATGGCTTCCATCCAAGATCCGATCTCACTATTATGGACTCACCAGTCCCTGCTGCCTCAAAACTCATCGAGTCCCTTCAACACAGTCAAGCTATTGCAAAAGAAACATTGAAAAATGCGCAACATCGCTACACAGAAAACGCCAACCGCCATCGCAAGTCTGTTGTCTTTGAAGTTGGACAACTAGTCAAATTATCAAGCAAAAACCTTCCTTCTCAAAGACCCACCCAGAAGCTAGACAATCGTTTTCTTGGGCCCTTCAAAGTGATCAAGCAAGTTAACTCAGTAGCTTACCAGCTTGAGTTACCTCCTCAAATGAAAATCCACAATACCTTTCATGTCTCTCTTCTTGAACCATGAATCTCAAACACTTTCCCTTCCAGACAGCTTCCACCACCACCACCACCCGACATCATTGACGGAGAAGAACACTTCGAGATTCAAGAGATTCTAGACTCAAGACTTCGACACAAGAAACTTCAATACTTTGTTTCCTGGAAAGACTATGACTCCACAGAAAACTCTTGGGTCTCTGCTGATGACTTCGATGACGATGATGAAGCTGTACTTCACTTCAAACAAAGCAATCCATCAAGTGTAACGGGGTTAACTAGTAGAAGATAGGTAGAGTGCTAAGGAGGTAGACTTGAGACTTGACAAAGGCTGAGGGCAGTTGGGAATCAGCGTTGGGAACTTGGTGGCAAAGGCTAAGGGTGGAGTGGCAAAGACTTGAGGTTGAGACTTGACTTAGGGGACTAAGGAACTTGAGCAGGTAGAAAGGACGTAGGAATTCTATATCAGATGAGGAACTATCTATGTACAATTGGGGAGTGCTTTATATATGTTTGAGAGTTAAGAACAAAGGGATTTAGGAACAAAGGTTGGAACAATGTAGCACAGGATCAGAGGCAAGGGAACAAGGGGCAAAGAGACATGGAGACAAAAGAAAGAACAAAGGGGTCAAGGGTACCAAGGATCCTCTGTCAAGTCTCAAGTCTACCTCCTTAGCACTCTACCTATCTTCTACTAGTTAACCCCGTTACAGATGGACATCAGAGAATACTGCGCCTTTCGACAACAACGGAGCCGAGAACTAAATCACCTTCGAAGCTTCGAATTTGAAAAGTGGTTTGTAGATGGAATCTTTCTACTGACTTTCAAAGAAGTTTCACAACAGTGGATATGAGACCAAGTGCACCCACCCCACTCTCTTCATTCTCCGGTTCTCAATCGATGTCTTCATTGGCCAGTCCCATCTCGATGGCCTATCTTGCCCCAAAATGCACTCACTTGAAGCTAGGTTGAAGTTCCAAACATCTCCTAGCCAAATTTCTAATGAGTTGAGATGACTTGAGAGTGATGCTTTATCCTCTTCCCTTTTGCCCTCCGGTCTTCAATTTTCGGTGGGAGACTTGGTCGAGAGTTGGTCCTGGGTCTTTTTCAAAGTGGAAAGATGTCTTTCTGAATCTATGTTAGAAGATGCAAAGGGTGGAGTCTCTCAAGTAGAGAGAGTCGTAAAAGTGTGATCTTTCCTTCTAACAACCAAGTTTCAAGAAACAAAGGAGGGGCAGCCCAAGTTCACCTCTTTCAAAGAAACAGGACTTGGAGAGAGGTCTCATCTGGAAGCTCGATTGGACTTGCTGACCTTTGAATGGAAGCAACTGATGGCCTTGGATCATGTTCCTTCTGTCAGTTGACCAACTCTTGTGAGAGATCTGATGAATTATTCTAAGAATTGAATCTTACCACATAGACGCCCACAAGAATGTTACCGAAGAGCCCTTATAGCTCAGTGGCAGAGCGCGTCACTTGTACGAACCGGTTAAGGCATCAAACAGGTCGATATGACGAGGTCAGTTGTTCAAACCAGCTTGGGGGCATCTTTTTTGTTCTCCCACCTACCCTTGCCTTCTGGATGTCCCTCTCTCCCCCCCCCCAATGGGTCATCGTGTGCTCATGCCCTTTCTGATAGATTGCTCGGCCGGAACCCTCAAGAACAGGTGCTCTATGTTCCCCTCTCTTCCTCCCTCTCCAACAGTCAGGACAGGACACCTCTATACTCTGTGCCCATCTCTCTTCATCTCGTTCTTTTCGATCATTTCTATCTCACTTATCTCTCGATCACTTAGACTTCACTTGTGCCTCCTTTGTGCCTCTGACTCCTTTGTGCCTCTAACACTCTTCCAACCTTTGAAATCCAAGCCTACCACCATCTCAAATTCTTCAAGCTTCTTCTCAAGTCTGAGCTTTCTAAGACTCCAAGATTGGTTTGGTTCGTTTCGCAGAGACTCGAAGATTGGATAGGTTGAATTCACAGAACATAATTTGCGTCTCATAGATTGATCTTGCAGGATTGAACAAGCCACCGTGATTCAGTTGTAAATGCTGTCTTCTCTCATTTCTCTTGTTCACTTTCTTTTCCCTCATTCCTATTTAAAATATATTTTCCCCAAACATTGAATCTCAAATCTAACCATTCACTATTCACATTCATGTCAGAGTCCCAGGTTTAAAGGATGTTTCAATCTTCAATAGTGAATCATCATCGATTTGAGTTGTCATCAGGAATTCCTTTCATCTAGTCATTGTGTTTTCGATTTAGATTTGCAGAAATGATCATCTAAGAGTTCAACCTTTCTCTCCTCTGATTCTTCCTGTTCAAATCTTCCTTTGCATTCCTCCTCAGTGACCTGTAAAGTAAAAATACACAAAACTGCACTTTTATTAAACAAAGATTCAGACCTTTCTTTCTTGTCTTTTGCCCCTCATCCCTCTCAGCCATCCTCAATCTCCAATTTTTTTTTTCTTTTTCTGTCTCCTAACTCTCGGGTTTCTAAGGGAGATGTTTCACAGGTCCTCAGTAAGGAAGGTTAGTGTCCGCATGGAGAGTCCCAAGATTGAGCAAGATTGACCGCGAGCTCTTGAAACTAGAGGTCAGCATTGGGTACTCAGTATTGGATCTACTTATCTGGCATCTCATACTTAGCCTCAGGTATGCCACCACGGTATATTCACGCCTTTTGTCAGTATAGGTATGGGTTTCTGGAAATTTCTTAGGGTTAGGATCTTGCTGCTACAATATGGTGTTTCAAAGTACATTCAGGTGTAAAGTGTTCTTGAAGCATATTCCAAAATACCCAATGCCTATCGATATACCTAAGAATCAGATTGAGTGGAACAATACCAGGTAATACCCAAACAGATACCGGTACAAGTATAGGTATTGGGTTTTGAGGTTTCAAAAGTTTGGGTATGCCCAAGTGGTTATACTTTCAGTATGGGTATACCGAGCAGGTAACTTTGCCGACCTCTACTTGAAACCTCTTTGTGGCGATTAAGATTTTGGGATCCAAGAAAGTCTTCAAGCGTTTCTAGTCGACTGAGATCGCTTAGGTCGTTGCCCAATGTCGCAGGGATGATTGGTAGCTGAGTCCCCTTACCTTCTCCCGTTCTCTCTTTCTCTCCATCTTCTCTCTCCTTTTTCTGTCCTTCTGTTTCATCCCTTTGTTCTTTTCTCTCTTCTGTGTTTCTCTTTTTTAGCTTGACTTGCTTGTTCCCACCATTCTCGTCTCCCTGCATTTCTGGTTCTGCCTTGGCCCAATGCCATCAAATTTCCTCTACAAACTTCACCCATTTGCAAATCCTTTTCTCTTTTCCTTATCATTAATCTCACCATCTTCCTCATTTAAGCTCTTTTTCAACTTACTTTGAACCCTTCAGCACCTGTGTCTTGACTTCCAACCTCTTTCGGCCCTTCGACCAGTGTCGTATCGGCTCCAACTTTCCAGCAGCCATAATGAGCTGCTCTCGGTCCTTTTTGTATAGCTTTTGTTGTTTAATGACCTGAGGCAATGGTCTTCACTATCGCTTTCATCACCTTCCATCTTCCAATACATCCAGAGTGAAAGACTCTTCAAAATTGTCAAACCTAACCCTACAACCTTTCCCTTCTCACTGCCCCTTCCTCACTTCTTTGGTGATGATTTTATGCACAAACTGGGTGAAATGATTGGCCATGAGCGAAAAACAAGATCTATGTGGTGTCTTGAGGTATGGCTTGTCCCAGTGACAGGCATGTTGTCAAATCCAATGGTTCTTGTTTTGTTAAAATTATTGGAAAGAGAAGAGGATCCAGGTGCCAACCTCAAGTCACCCCAAATTGGAAGGCTTTCTCTAGAACCGAGGTAGGCCGAGTCAGAGACTGAGAGAAATTCCAAAGCTCGGCTCTCTCTCGATTTCACATTTTGCTTTCAGATCTCGTCGAGTCAAAAAAAAAAAAAAAAAAAAAAAAAGCGATGCCTGCTTCGGAAATTAGGAGGCTAGAGTAGAACAAATCAAGGTGATGAATTAAAATTACAGAATGCGGGTCTCACAGTTTACTTTCTACACAGCATTGTCTTTACAACTTTTGTCTTCTTCCCATTCTCAACTCTCCTCTTCTTTTCCGCTCCTCCCAGCCAAATTCATCAGGACCTTTTGATCCTGTTCTATACTTTCTTTCATGTCTGGGAAGTTCGAGGCTAAAGCTTCTGCTAGTTGAGATCTGTAGGACTGTAAAAGAAGGAAGTAAAGATTTCAGTGGTGACATTTATTTGGTTGATTGAAGACAGGAAGGAATAGGGACGGGAGGAGGGAGGAAAGAAAAAGAGAAGGCAAAGGAATAACGGAAGGAGAAGAGATACTCACATACAGAGAAGAAGTGGTGCCCCTCATCCTTTGATTGTCACTAATCAATCTACCAATGAAAAACCTAGAGTGAACGTCTGGGTTCCTTCCCGCATCAACTAGGCTGTTGAAGGAGAAAGGCTTTGTCAGTTGCGTCCTTGGAAGGAATTATAGATCGAATGGAGAGACGAGACTCACTTCAAGACCTCGGTGGGAACTTGCTGTGGTAGCTCATGCGAGATGGAATCTAATTGAGCTAAGGTTTCGACGATCTCATTGCTGAGAGAGACGGAGAGGGGGAGAGGGGGAGGAGAGAGAGAGAGAGAGAGAGAGAGAGAGAGAGAGAGAGAGAATGAGGAAACGAAGGGAAGAGAAGAAGATGAGAATGGATCCTTGCAGAGAGTAGAGACTCTGAACCCTCACTATCGACTGGGAAACTATCGAATAGAATTGAAATGACTAGGTCCAGAAAGGGAGAGGAGTCATATGTAGAGTTTTGACTTCGAGCTGGAGCATGGAGGAGGTGTGAGAGAGATTGGCATCTGTCCTCTGACCGTGCCCCTGCTGTCTAGCTTTTCCTCCAATTTGTAGATCCCTTGTAAATAGCTTAAATCTACACTAGAGATAATCATAGCTTTGAAGTGTCCTCGTTGCTTCCTTTGGCATCCTTGATTCTAATCTCTGTTCATTCCCTTCCCTACCTTCTCCGCTCTGCCAAGCCTGGATTACCGCCAGTTATACTTAGGCTGACTACTGAAATCTTTGAAAGAGACTAGCTTCTTAAGAGAAGCCAGCAGGACGCAGGTAGCATGGCCCTACCAAACTGTCCCTCATCTTAACTCTACTCTTCTGCTCTTGTCTCGTCTATCCACCGTCTCCTTAGACTAGATGAAGTTTGATTGGATGTTTCTGAATATTCTTCTTGTTTTCACAGACATCTCCCATCCCTTCCAGTGATGATCTTCTTGCACTCACATCTTGCCAGGAATCATTCTCTCCTCTCCCTTGGTGATGTCATTACTGCATTGAGCCAATTCATATAGAGATTGAACCAAAGCCAAGGTAATGACTTCCAATTCTTGCCTTGAGTTCTCTGCTATTTGAGCTTGAGAAGGAGGAAGAGAACTCGACTGATCTTCAGGAGGTGGTGGTGGTTGGAAAGAGGAAGGATTAGAGACTGCATTTGAAGTTGATGGGGCGGATTGATTCGAAAATTGGGCTAGACCGGATGTGATGTTGGGATTGGAGTTCTGTATTTTAGGTATAGAGGAAGGAGGAGGAGAAGGTGAAGGTGAAGTTGGAGTCATTTCTCGATTGACGTCCATCCTTGATTCCTTGCCTTGTCCTTTCAAATCTGAGTTGAATGGTTGGTTGATCAGAATCGAGCAGCTGCTGTTGGTCGGTTATCCTTGAGAGAGCTGATACTGATGCTGATTGTTACTATAAAAGGTTGATTGTTCGAAAGTGAAGCTTTGACGCGAAGTAGACCAACACAACAACACAAGTCCCTTTGAATTGAAAAAGAGTCAGTCTTTCCAGCTATTCTGGACCAAAGTCTTTAATAGCATATAGCATTCAAACTTCGATTTGGCTTCTCTTTCAGGTCTGAGTGGTTTTGCCTCTTCTGATCAATCTTCAACCGAAGCGCAGACTCAGAGCGCACAGACCAAAGAAAGAAGAGGAAATTTGAATTCCAAACTCCAGAAACATTTTCTAACTTCAGAGACCAAGTTAATGAGTTAACTGAACTCCATCTTTCAGTTCTAGACTTCTCCCACCAGCTTGAAATCTCCTTCCCCCGAAATCACCACCTCTGTTCCCCCGGCCTTGAAGCACATCCAAATCTGTCGGCATTCTAAACTGGAGTCGTTTTGGGAGTTGTCATTATAGTTGGCGATCTCAAAGGAGGAGTTGATGAGCATTCGTTTGATCGCAATCCAGCGAAAAAGGTTAAATCTGGGGTAGAGAAAGAAAGTTGGTGACTTGCCGAGAGTACTTGAATGAACTTTGTAGAATCCGATGGGAGAGAAGTCGGAGAGGAGACAGGTTTGAATTCTTCTGGATCCACCTGTGGCAAAAGGGAGAAGGAATGTCTGCTAGAAAGTTTACCGAGGTAAAGATCTATCGATTGGTCCTCACCAACAAACCAACTCTCCCAGTTCTCCACTTCCCAGAACTCTGGCCCTAAACTGGAATCCACCACTGGAAACCTTTTCTTCAAGAAGTAGTTCATCAGGACCGGCCGAATCCGATTGTAAGGCAGAACCAACTTTTCCAAGTTCTTCTTCATCTTGATCCCTTTAATTTCCAATCCTTTTTCCACGTTATCCGCCCTTGCTTCGAGGGTTACGAAATGCTCGTTACCGACCCATGAATCTACCCTCAGAACTTGAAGGTTTGGGCAACTGTTTGATCGGAACCCCAAACTCCAACGTGAGTGTTCCATCCAAAGCTGTTGAAGATCAGGCAAATTCGAATGAGCACACACACCTTAAAGATAGCTTCAGGTTTGGTGAGACCACCATCCACCCAGGAAATCTCCTATCCTCCGAGTCGAGCTCCAGTACCTCCAGATTCGGGAATCGAAGGTTTGTAAGCCTTTCTCCTTGTGGTTTAGTGTCCAGTCTCATGGAGAGATGCTTGAGTGATCCACAGGAGTAACGAAGATATTTATTCCAAATAGACCCGGTTCTCTTCTCCTGGACTTTGAGAGACGTCAAGGCTACGAGGAGATTCGGAATGATAGAAGGTGGTTGAAGGAAAGGAATCCAAAAAGAAGACCCACCTTCTCGATCCAACGTTCAACTTTCGAGATTGGCAGACGTCCGAGACTGGAAGAGTTAGAGCGCTGACGTTCGAGATCAATCTGAGGCTGAGGCTGAGGTTGAGATCCAGCTTGAATCAAAGCAGACCAGACAGCGGTGTCGAAATGGTGCCTTGAGATCTGATAGAGCAGAGTACCACAGGCCACTCCGATCGCACCTCCAACGATTGCAATGATGGTACGACTAGGAGAGTAGATGACATGATGGTCAGGTTGTATGCGAGAGATAGCGAAGTTTGCGAATCAGTCCTGCTCACGTAATGAAGACTGTTTGAGAAAGAAGTCCGAACTTTGGGAACAGATATCCAATTGCTCCAGAAAAGACTGTGCGATTGGGAATTACAAGATGAGGGTTAGATGAGTATTTGAAAGTTGGGTCGGTTCACATTCGTGAGGCCGAAGATTGCACACTTAACATTACTAACAGGAGGAGTAACTCTTTCCATAGTACTGACTCGAGAGTTCTTGAGGTCGAGACGGAACGTGGTCTCAATCTCAAGGGAAGAGGAGCCCCAGAACCAATACGAGCTTCTAACGCCTTGCTTGTTTCGTACTCTTGAGTTTGATAAGAAAGAGGAAGCTGAGCGCCTGGTTCCTCCATACTTCAACGATTCCAAAGAGATGTAAGAGAAAGGACCTTCTTGATCGTTCATTCTGAGGAAGTAAGGTTGGATGGATGGTGGCTTGGGAAGAAGAAGAAACGCGAGAACATAAGTCCGAGTGAGTTTCAATACTCAATCCACCGAGCTTATTGAGAGAGCGAAACAAATTACGTTTCTTCAAGATTCCAAGAATATGATACAAAAGGGCTGTGAGTTTCGTGAGAGTAAGTTATGAGAGGAAGGGCCTGGAAAGATGTCTCATAAGGTGTTGCGAGCGAGCAAGAAAGTTCTTTAACAGCGGAGAAGAGAGAGAAAGAAAACGCTCCCAAACATGAAATCTCAAAGTCCAGAGGGTCTATTGATCGTCGTGTCGTATTGCCTGATGAGGTTGGCTTGTTCTCCTTCTGTCTGAGAGAACGCGAACCCTCTCGTTCGACGCATACGTTGGACTGCTCGGACTTTACGGATCGCTCTGATAGAACGGAAAGTGGAAGAAAAGACAGGACAAGACGTGAGTTGCTTTCAAAAGAGAGTTTGAACAGGGAGGTGCGAGAAAAATAGGTACCCACTTTTGGAACTGATCCATTCGAGGTCGATAATCTTGCAGGTTGTACTTCTGAACCTGTTAGACGAGGGAAGTTTCGGCGAGAGAGGGAGATTTCGTCAATGAGCAAGTCGTCTTCACAAGCAGAGTTTGAATTTGAGTGACGGAACTCACCTCTTGAACGATATGATACGACTTTGGACGATAGGTTCTCTGCCAGTACTTCCAGCAGAAGCTAGAAAGAAAGGAGTGGAGAAGAGAAGGGGGAGAAAACGTCAGATCGAGGCAGAGAAGTCAAAGTGATACAACCGTTCCAACCCTCTTGCGCTCGAATACTCACTCTCGAAGAAGACATATAATCGGGACGATGACGATAGCAAACCAGAACATCGAGAAACCATACAATCGAGGCACAATACCATCACTGATACATAGAGAAGAGAAACTGAATCAGCAAGAAGGAAGAGATGTTTATCTTCAGGTGTGAGATCTCAACTCACTATTCTTTGGAGAACCCGATTCGAGGTGCCACAACAGCATAGATGGCGATGAAAGCGACTGAATGAGAGGAAAAGAAGGGGTGAAGAATTGGTTTGAGCGATGGAACAGGCAATAAGTTCGTTGACTTTAGACTCACGAGTGAAGACGAAAGATCCTGGAATAGCAGCAAAAGTGTACTTGGTCCAAAGACTGGGAGTATAGATAGAGAAAGGAGAAAGGAGAGGTAGTAGAAGTGAAGAAGAATCAGTAGAAGTCACCATCTTAACGCACTCCTCATCTTGAAGACTCACTCTGAAACCAAAGCCGCCTTCCCAAGGACAGTGACCAACACAGCAAAGTAAAGAGTAGTTCCCCAAATCCAACTGTAAGTCATATACCCACCAGGTTCTTGAAGACTTCCCCAAAAAGCAACGGTAACAAAAATATAAGTCAAAAGAGAATGATAAAAAGCATTAATCGTCCAACCCCAGAACATTTTCTTAGAGAAGAAATTCTGACCATAGAGTTGAGGATAACGATCTAACATTCTAGCAGAAAGATATTGATCGAAAATTCCGATGACCAAAGGAGGGAGAACGGTGAAAAGAACGTTGTAAAAGGAAAGAGTCCAAGATTCGAAAGGAACTTGACCAGAGAAAGAAGATTGGAAGGAGAACCAGAATTGAGTCATGTAGAGAGTGATGTTCTTGTAGAAAGAATAGAGAATCATCTTTGAGAGACGAGCGTATGACCAAGATCCGTGGACTAGAAGTAACTTTCGAAGATATCGGAATTGAGAAATGGCGACGTCTGCTGATCTTGCGGCTTGAAGTCCTTCGACCCCTGAGATTCCGACTCCAACATGAGCAGCTTGAATCATCGAAACATCGTTTGCACCATCTCCAATTGCCAAGAGGATTGACTTCTGATTCTTCTTGACCAACTTGACGACCAAAGCTTTCTGAAGAGGAGAAACTCTGCAACAGATAACAGCTTTGCACATGATCGCTAGCTCCAAGAACATCTTGGCAAGCTCTTTCTCGAGTGCAAAGGAGAGAGATTTTCCATCAATAATCAGAGCTAACTCTTCTTGTTCTCCGGCGTTTCGTTGAGACTTGATGGCTTCCAGTTTCTTGGTCAGATATTCTTTCGTGTCGTGAAGAGTTTCCTCGTTGATTATGACCTGGGAGAAGAACGGATAAGGGGGGGGGGGGAAAGCGAGAGTCGGCTTGGGGAAGACCTAGATATGATCTCTCCCCGTGTCTCACTCACCAGATTCATAGATTCAGAAATCAGCCTGGCACTCAACCCGATGTTGATAGCAGTCTCTTGTCTATCCCCAGTCAAAACCCAAACCTTAATTCCAGCCTGCTGAAGAGTGTGAATCGTTTCCGGAACTCCTTCCTGAAGTTTATCTTCGATAGCAGTAGCACCAAGTAAGAACATGTTCTGTTCGATGATTTCAGCCGCTTTATCCAAAGCTTCAGCTCTTCCGTTAATCTGACTAGCAGCATTGTCGTAAAGCTGAGACCATTGTCGATATTCTTGTTCTGGAACTTCTCTCATTGCTACACAGAGAGTTCTTAAACCATCAGTTGCATAATCTTCCAAATGAATCAGAGTTTGTTCAGTAAATGGTTGATCGGAAGTTAGCAGTGACATGATAACCGTATCGGCTCCTTTGCAGTAGAGTTTAATCTTTCCATCTGGAGCTCGAACGACTGCCGACATTCTTTTACGAGTAGAATTGAATTCACATATGTTGAGGATTTCGTATTCAAGTTCTCGTCCTCGGACGTTGATGAAGATTGATCGAGGTTTTCGGGTCTGAGGTTCGGAGGAGAAGGGAAAAGGAATGGAAAGGAGGAGAGAAAGAATTTGAGAAGATTGAGTCAGAAGCAAGAAGGAATGCCTGAAGGTCCTCGAGAACTCACAGTGAATTGATAACCCAAACTCTCGGCTCCGGCCACCAACGCCGCCTCATCAGGACTACTAGCTTGAAAGATAATTTTCCCATCTTTCTTTTCTGGAATAACAGTATGACAAACTGCAAGTAGAGTCAAAAACTCATCAATAATACTTGAAGAGCCATCATCAGCAACATTTCCATCCATAATCGCTTTCAACTCGTTCCAAGTTCTCTGACCTCCGATTTCTCTACCATCTGGACCAATTTCACCAGTTCCTTCTTTACTTTCATCGACAACATCAGTATAACTTGATCCTCCAATAGAAGCCTGCTTAAACTCCATCTCATTCCTAGTGAGAGTACCAGTTTTATCCGAAAAGATGTATTCGATCTGACCCAATTCTTCGACCAAACTGGAAGTTCTACATAAAGCAGGAGTATCAGTTGGAGCATAATACATATCTAAATCCGAATTGATTAAAACCGATTGTTGATATTTGACGACTTCCATTGTAACGATTAAAGAAATCGGAATCAAATTGTTGTAAGCGATTACGAAAGTTAAAATGTCTTCAACGAAAACTCTAGCTTTGCCTCTTGCATCATCTGATAAATAAAGATAAGACATTTCATCTGAAAAAGCAGTATTCCTAACGATTGCTCCAATTGAAGAAGCGATAGAAAGAATTAGTAAAAGAATGAAAAGAAGTAAAATTTGATAATTAACTTCTCTTTCAACAGCAGTCCGTTTAATAGGAGCTGAAGTTGCGTTTCTCATGAGTTTCGTTTCATGGCCAGTAAAGACTACCAAACCATAAGCCCAAGGAGTATTTCTCAATTGAGCTCCTCTCAACAGCAATTGCTCCGGACTCAAAGGTGATTTCCTAGTCGGAGTTCCACTGAAACCAGGAGTAGAGCTCAATTGAATGTTGAGAGTAGCATCAAAAGTATACAGGGAATTGTTTGGATGTTCAGAAGCTAAATGACCTCTGAGAGAAGCTACTGAAGTTGGAGTTGTTAACTTTGAAGTATCAGGTGAAGCTTGTTTAATCTTTAAGTTCGTTTCTCCATCTAAGTTGGCAGTTTCTACGTAACATAAACCCTCTGGTTCGGAAGAGGAAAGTAAAACCATGTCTGCTGGGAAGAAATCGTTGGATTCTATTCGGATGAGGTCTCCTACTCTGATATGTCTCCATCGACGAGATTCGAAAGATCCGGTTCCTGAGTTCAGAACTTGAGCTAGTCTTCCATTGAGTTCTCCATCTGATTGATGTCGTTTCTGTGGGAAATCGAAGGGGAAAATCAAGAGAGCGAGACGCAATGAGAATCGAGAGAACAGAGATCAGGACAACCTGAGAAGCATGTCTTTTGTGAATACCTACGATGTCTTCTTTCATTTCCTTGAAAGCACTGGCTAGCAAGACCAGTCCTAAAGGAACGATAGTGGTCCATCTATTCGTGGGAGAGACTCCCGGAATCTGTTGAATGCAGGCTGTGAACAAGAAGAAGACGTTCGCGTACTTGGAGAATTGCTCTGATGAGAGATCAAAGCAAAGAAGGAGAGGAAGAAGAGGCAAGTGGGGAAGAGGATTCAGTTAGCAGCTGTGGAGATCGACCACCCTTCCCAACTTGTCTCTTTTCGTTCCCAATCACTTGTATGCCTCATAGTTGATACTTCTCTTTCCAATCGACCCACCCTAGATCCAACACCAAAACTCTAGTCACACCACTCTTCGGCCTCCTCCTCAAAGTCCTCTCTACTCACCAACCAAAAACTTGGGCAGAAAAGTCACCACGTTATACTTGCTAGTACTGATCCAATTATCACAGTAGTCCTCCTTTTCATTCCCAACTGGATCATTCAACCTAGCGATCCTCTCGCCAGTTGGAGGTAAAGGATCTTTCCCTCTCCTCGCGATCTTTGCCATATCGGCTTTCAAAGATCTAATGGATCTCCTAAACCCATCCATGGGGGAATCGGAAGGAGGTAAAGTAGGATCTCTCTTTGAATTCCGATTAGGTTTGGAGGAAGGCTTTCTGGAGAGGAAGCTACCCATTCCCATCCCAGCGGAAGCACCTCCAGCAGCTGCGTTCCTCTGATCTTCATATGGAGATGAAGGGTAGATACCAACTTCATCATCTGCTTCAATTGATTTGAAATCGTTCCCGCCAGTTGAATAAGAATCGTCAAAGGGACTTCTACCAGCTGGATAAGCTGCAGATTGAGCTAAAGGTAATCCTGATTCTTGTGAAGCTGCGTTTGAATGGATTGAAGTGAAAGGTGGATTTGGAGCAGATAATCCAGAAGATAAATTGTATGGATTATGTGGATTGTTACCCGATTTTGGAACTCTTGAATTGTTTTGATTGTAGTTGTTAAAATCATCATCATCATCACCCATCAAGTCTAATTCATCTGCGTCAACCAATACGTGGGATGGATTGGAAGTTGACTGAGATGGATTATTGTTAGAATAATAATTTGAAGTTGAATTGAATTGAGGGAAAGAATCAGTTGAAGCTGCGAATGGATCAATATGTTGCGAATTGGAGGATTGATGACCAGCTTGATTCTCATTTCGTTGAGTTCGGTTTGAAGGGAAATCGTCAAAGTCGTCCATGGTAGATGTGAAGAATTCAAAATTAAGGGGATTCAATCCCAATCAGGATATGAGAAGAGGTCCCGATTGAAGAGACTGGAGAGGGTGAGAGGGTTAGAGAGGAATAGAAGATTACTTCCAAGTGCGAAGTTGTAACTTTGGACGCGTTCTGATCAAGGGCTGTGCGCCACTAGGAATCGATAGTGTCATGCTGAAGGAGGTTACAGAGATTGATTCGAAAAGAATCAAGTAATAATACATTGAATGAAAAATGGCAAGTCCCTTGAACGAGAGATTGCCTCCCCCCCCCCTCTCTTTCTCCCCTCTCCACTCATCTCAAAACCTGACTCTCTTCATCTTCCACCAGTCCAAAGCTCTCGCCTTGTATTGACATCTCACTAACATCGTTCTGCGTCTCCGTCAAACCATCGCTCCTTGAAGTCCCACCCATCTCTCTTTCAACGCTCATTTCATCCTCGCCTGCTGCGATCTTCTGTCTCGACCCTGAGGATCCGATAGACTTTTGATTGTTTCGATCTGAACTAGGTTGGACGGAAGGTCTTGAACTCGAAGCAACTTGATTTGAAGAGGTAGAGGGATTGCTCGAAGTAGAAGGGTTGCTTGAAAAGTTATGATCGAGGTACATTCCTAGATGCACGCCAACGATTTGAGCAGCCACAGTTTTGTTGATCAAAGTAGTTGTAATTTCATTTCTCTGATGGATTTAGATAGTGTTCGTTAGATGGGGAGATACGAAAGGAGGAGGTTTGAGAAAAGGTCGGTGAGGAACCGCTTTCTCCTAATCGCAACCCTATTGAGAACTCTTCCTCTTGTTCTACTTCCAAGAAAGTCGAAACAGCTTCCTTTATCTACGAAAGTAGATACACTCAGCTCGAAAAACTCACCAAAGCAACGCTAACTCCCAAACAAGTAACACTCCAACAATCCAAGAAATCCTTATCTTTCTTTTCCAACCCTCTTCCCATCAATTGATGATGAACCAATTTCTTAATCGAAGATCTATTCCTCGCTTCAATAGAATTTGGATCTAAACTTTTTTCTCTAGTGGTGTTCATGTTGATTTCAGGAGGAATCGAATTTCTGTCAGATCCCATTGAATCCTCTCTTTTGATTCTCAAGGTTTCGACTGATTTCCCTCTGACAACGCTTTGATTTGTAGGACCAGAAATCTCAGACTTTCTAGGTCTTTTCTCTCCTCTTCTACCTGGAGTATGACCACCTCTAACTCTCTTGTTTCCACTTTTGGAAGAGGTAACAGTGAGATTTGTTTTGATAGCTGGTGAAATGGTTTCTTCTGAATTTTCCTCTTTGACAGGTGTAAGTTCTATGAGATTTGTTGAACTTGATGATTTTCGAAGAGTTGTCTTTCGTTCGGAAGTAGATGAATTTGAAGTGATTCTGGCAGTTAAGGAAGGTTGAGGGATTGAAAGATTGAAAGGACTCGAAGATCTGGAAGTTGAAGACTTGTTCTTAAGTAACGAAGAAGTAGAATTGGAAGCCTTTGAAGATGCTAGACCTTGGAGAAAAAGATTGCCTGTTGAGATTTGGAGACAGGAAGGTTCAGAACATCAGCAACGTCATCCTCAAATGATTCAAATACCAAGAATGTCAGAATTTCCTTTCTTTACTGCTCAACCCAATCCACTCACCTCTAGGTAAAGGGTCATCAGGTCTAGGACCTAATTTCCCACTTCCTTTCTTCTTCTCAACCACTTTCCTTCCAAGAACCAAAGCCAGTTTCTTCCCTCCCATTGGTACCTCACTTTCTTGAAGTCTACCAAAAACTACTGCCTGAATTCCAGCTTTCTCTCGAAGAGAAGCGTTATGAGAAAAGGAAAGTGAATCTGAAAAGACATCACCTAGGTTCTTTGAGCTGGAAGAAGTGGAGGAATCTAGGGAGATGTGGAAGATCGTTGAGGTTCTGAGAGTGGAGGAGGAAGCGAGCTGCGAGATGGAGCAGAGGACAGGGGTGAAGGGGAGGAGGAAGGAAGTGAGTGGGGATAAGTAGATGGGAGGAGAGGATCGGGACGGGCTATGCTAAGAGGCGGGGTTCTCACCTTTGGATCACTGCAGAAATGTCTTTCAAAGTATGCTAGAGTTGAAGTTGCGGATGGATCTATGTACCTTGAGAAAGGAGAGTTGGTACGCCACAAGTCATATAAGAAAGAAGACGAAGTTCAGTCTGCTGATTCACACTTCGCAAGCCATTCTGGAATTTAACTTGACATTAAAAAAATAGTGATTGCAGTAGATCTCGAGGTGGCGGAAGTCCTCTCTCGAGAGGGAGGTCAGGGTCTGCTCCCTTTGCATCTACCTCCCTTGGCTCTCCCAATCTGTGTCTCTCCACTTTCTACTGCAGTCAGACCATGTTTGTCCAGCCTGCACGTCCGATCGCCATCTCAACTCACATTCTGATGGATCCAGTAGATCTGTAGCTAACTTTCCTCCCTCCTTCCAATCCCCCATTCTCTTTGCCTCTCTCCTTCGCCTTTCCTTTCCCACTATCTAATTCACTCGATCCATCATCCTTAATTATGTTCTGAAGAGCCAAAGGTTTATGCCTGACCATTTCCAAAGCTAGACACATTTCTGCTTCCCCTTCTGCATCCTCTTCAGCTGGTCCATCAACACTTTCTCCTAGATTTGCTGACTGGTCCTTTCTGAAAGGGTTTGAATTTGAGTTGTGAGTTGGAGAAGAGTGAATGAAAGGATGTTGATGAGAGATGAAAGCTATTCCAGATAAAACGGTTGAATCTGGCAACGTAAGGTTACCTCTCCAAAGTAATCGAGGTTTGCATGGCGTCGAAGTTGAAATTGGTGCTTGAGAGGTTGTTGAAGATCGATGAGGAGTTGAATTCAGAACTGCGTTCATCGCATCTTAGAAAAGTAGTAGGCTTAAAAGAGAAATTATGTCGCGATGGCAAACGTAGAGAGAGAAACATCTTCTCTTCCGAATCAACACGACCAAAGTCTTCCTTCTTCTCTTGGAATTGATTTATTGAGGAATCTTTTGGAAATAATACAAAGAAACGCGTCCAAAAGAATCTGGAAGCTCCGGGTGAGTACAAGGCCAGGGAGTTGGATTCGAGCGCTGTTCTAATACCTTCCTTTTGAGCTGATCACTCCTTCTTTCCACTTTATTTGCTTTTCAGTACCGAAGAAACACCAGAGATCGCAATCGACTCATCCATTAAGAACCTCTCTTCAACGAATTGGATCGAATTGAATCCAAGTCCATCTTTGTGACTTCGTGAGTCTTAGCCGTCGCTCGATTGTTCTCATCCCTTGTCTTCTCTCTTCTACAACAAATCAGGTTTTTGATATGGCTAGAGAATCTTTCAAGTTTTTGAAAATGTCACTTATCAAAAGTGCATCTACTTTCCTCTTTCACCTCTTCTCTCATTTTCTGTCGCATCCTCTTCTACTGCTTCGACTTCGATAGCCCATCTGTCGCACTTTCACCAACAACAAAGGGTATAACCTGCCTGAGTCTTGCACTACAGACAGAAGAAAGACTCTCTACTTCACCATCTTACGCCTGTCTTTCCTTCTCTTCTCCCGATTCAGTCTTCGAACATGCACCAGCAACTCGCCATCAATGAGAACTCGGAGAATGAACCAGCCAGCTTCGATTCTCTTCCAGAAGATGTCGTCCCTCAGATCGTTGCGTTTGTTAGATGCTGGACAACGAAGGAGGAAGTGGGATCAGCTTGGGAAGAGCAAAGGGCCGCTAGAAAAAGGTGAGCCGTTGTCTTCAGAAAACCATTTAGATCATCGATCATTCCTTGGAAGTTTCTGACTCTGAGAATCTCATACTCTCTCACGTTCCATCAGATCAAGGGATTCCACTCTGTCAGTCCTTGCCATGAGCTCCAAATCTGGTTAAGATCGCTGGCTTCGTCCTCTTCTGCAAAGCGTTACACTCTCATTTGACCATTTTCACTGCCTCTGTTATCTTCTCAGTAGAGACCTGACTTTCCCGTCCCTCAAGGATCAGTGCTGTACATAGAGTCGATGTCTCTATCGTTTCTCAGGATCTTCTCAAAGGCATTTCTTCCAAATCTCCCCCAGATATAGATTCATTTACAGAGCGGAATACAAACTAGAGATGTTCAGAGTGATTTCGACTGCCTTTGCAGTTTAATCAGTCGCTATCACTCAAATCTCATCCACATCCGATTCTGTCCCATCAAAATCCTGCAAATCTCGTTCTTCCAATCCCAAGCCTCTCCTTCAATTTTTCAAGTCTAAAGCTTCCCTGATTCAGTCTTCAAGATGAGAACACTGCTAAATGGTTCTCAAGCTTCAATTCCCCATGTTGAACTCTCTTAGAATCAGCGACAAGGTTAGATCGACGTTTCTGAATGACTCACCGAGACTTCCTGAAAGCAGCAGTCCTTCTTTGGATTGGGAATCTGACTCGGAGGAGTATAGTGAATAGGAAGACAGAGATATGGCTGGAGAGACACAAGATGAAGATGACAGGATGCAAAAAATGGAGGAAGTGGGTGCGAAGATGAAATCAGATACAGGATTCAGATGAGGTTAGCCGGTTGTCTTCAAGAATTGGGGTTTATCTGAACTAACTTAGTGTCGTCAGAGTAGGTTATTGTGAACGTTGGAGGGAGAAGGACTGAAGGAGCTTTGATCCACTTTTGTGCTCTAGCACCAAAATGTCGTGGAGCGATTCTCTTCCCCAGTCTTGTTTACATCCCGTCATTTCTCAGCTCAAGTATTATTTTTTCTGTCTGATATGTTTTTCAACATTGCCACTTAATACAATTCTGTGATTGCTGGTAAAGCAAGTTGAAGGCTGATGTCAACAGCTCACACCACTTCCTTGTTCTTCTTTCGGCAGCACTGTCTATCACGTTTCGGTTTGTGGGAAACGTCGAGTGTGAGACAACAACTTCAGTCAGCACATAGTGGAAAGTCGACAGATGAAATCTGCTTGGTAGCGTCCGGTTTGGTTACCAATCTGAAGCAAAGGTGGGAGTTAGATTGAAATAAAGAATTGAGACACCTTTGAGCTATGTTGTATTTGAAATGAGTAAGACCATATTAGGACAATGGCATAAGAGACTGAGGGACGAAAAAGAGAGAAAGCTTGGAGGTGCCTTGTTTCTCGCGTGGAGGCATTGGGACCGAGCAGAGGAGTGAGAATCTTGCCATGCTGTCGGAAGTAGCCTCGAAAGGAGACTGTGAGGGAATGAGAGGGAAGAAAGAGGAGATAGGAGGGGAAGGCTGGTGGGGAGAGGGAAGACAGCTTTACCCAAAGCCAATTGGGTTTCTTTGACTTGAAAGCATGATCTGAAGAGCCTCAAAGAGTACCAGGGAGATTTAAAAAGCCTATAAAGAGGGAGAGAGGGGCATACAGAGGGTAAAGACAGCAAAAAAAGGGGGAGTCTGCACAGAGAGGCACCCTGACCAAAACGAATCCAGCAGGGAAGGCCTGCTGGCACAGAGAGCCAAAAAAATAAAAGGAGGGGAGAGAGCGCGCCCAAGTTCACTCGATAGGGGTCCCTCCAAACAGGAGGAAAAATATGTTCCCTGCCGGGGAGTCGAACCCCGCTCGCCTGCGAACGAACCGATCTTTCATTGAGAAAGACGCAGATTGAAAAGCAGATATACTAACCGATGTACTAGCAAGGATCTTACTTGTTGATGTATGAGCACCCAAACGTTAGAATGTGATCAGTTGAGGTGACCTCAGGAATGGTTCCCCCCTATCTTTGCGTCGATTTTCCCGTCGAATCTTCTCAAACAGGACTTCTGCTGTGTTCAAAGATCCATGGTGAGCTTATGAGTGGTCGACAAAAGAAGATCAAGTGGGATTTGGCTTTCAGTTCTCACCCCTTCTCCCACGTTTTGAAACCACTTTCAACATGCCTAGAGGTCTTTTCGAGCGCTCTCTTGAGTACGGAAAGCCTTTTCACTTACTAGTTCTTTGAATCTGACTCGTTAGTGGCCGTTTTACCATCCTTCATTTTTCGCCTGGTCTGAGATTGCAGTGGCTACAATGGTCAGTTTATCAGACTTGAGTCGTCTTCGATTTGAGGGATCCCGCTTTTCGGGTCCTGGTCCTCCTGATCCTTTTCTTTCTACTGAGAAAACCATCAAGATGAGTATAGAAGCCTCATTGAGTCTGAGGGAAACACGTGCGCTTGCAACTGCTCTGTTCTGTGCGAGAAGGGAAATTGGAATGGAATTCAGAATCTTGAATCGGGTGACTTAATAACTCGCCAGAATCACCTTCTTTCTGTGATGCAGAAGGAATGTGTCTCTTGTTGACGGAAGTCTGATTTCAATCTTCCCTTCTGAACACGGTACAGAGCCAGCTCTGGAGCTTTCACCCGTCGTTGGGTGGCAAAAAATCTCGCTCTCTTCGATTGACTCGCTTTTTCTGATTGATAAGTCTCATGACTGAGTTGGGAGTTGGGACGTATCGAGGACAAGTCGCGTTTGGAAGTACAGGAAAAACCCAAGGGAGAGAAACGCGTTTGTTGACATTGAAACAAGAAAAGGATCGAGAAGAACACAATTCGCTTAAACACAATTCGCTTAAACACAATTCGCTTAACGAATTTTTGGCTCTTCTCAGAGAAGAGGCCTGAACATCAAACAGCTTGAGCGATGGAAGGAGAGAAAGGGTCCTCTAAGGATAGGGCGAAGAGACCACCTCCAGCTACGGCCATTCTACATCCACAGCCTGTGTTGGCCTGTGTTGAAGAGTCAAAAAATTGGCCAAAAGGGAGATTTAGCTAGGATTCTGGTCTTAGTTTGATGATAAAGTGCTACTTACCACAGGCACAGCCTTTCAAACGTAGAACAAGGTCAAGGGTAGAATGCATTTGGATGTTGTCTTGATGTGAAGAAGGACAGGGAGGATAGAGAGTCAGATGTGAATGACCCATATAAGCTACCTTTACTTTCCGTTGGCTAGATGACTCACAATCAGAAAGAATTTTCTCATTTTGTAACTGCTTCCCAGCGAAGATCATCTGCTATCTGGGTAGTACTCCTCAACAAGACGAGCTTTCAAATCTCCAACGAGATCACAGAGCTCGAGGTTGGTCTTGGTTTTCCATGGAACAGAACCATTAGCAGCCACTCCTTATAGTTGAACTCCGAGCACCTTGTGTTGAAAGCGAAGCCTTTGGTCACTGTCCAAGGCAATGGTGGAGAGAGTATTCTCCTTGGGGAGAAAAACGTTTCTCCAGATCAATTGACCTTGCTCAACGAATTTGAGCGAATGGTTATATCTCAGAATACTCAACACTGAGAATCAGAGATAAGTTGAAGTATGAGGAACGCGCAGGTCAGAGCAAACGGAGCTTGGATTTGAGACAAGAACCTTCAAACATGCTGAAGGACAGCAGACTCACCATCAAGACTTTCATTGAATCAGAGTAGGAAGCTGAAAATTCGAAGGTCTTGAATAGTTTCTGGGCTCTGTACTCTTTGACAGTGAGAACAATAGAATTTTGCAATCCAAGATCACGCAGTTCGAATTGAGCGCCCATCTGAATCTCGAGGCTTTTACAAAAATGTAGCTCTTCATCGTTTCTGGGGAGACAGGGTCCGTCCATCTCATGATTAAAGGAATCGGTGACTGTTGGAACACCGGACGAACGAAAGGGGAAGGGCGTTGTTGCGAGTAAGTTCCTCGCCGCATGATTTCTCCATTTGCTGCCTCGAACTATAGAACCGCGCTGTGACTTGAAGGGTTCTGTGATAAGAGTGAACTCACTATCTTGCATTGTCAAGCCACTGTTTGGAGCGCGAAAGGAGAAGTTCTCGCCTTCGAATCTGAATCTAAAAATTACCAGAGATTGGTCAACGTTCAACTCATCAGAAGAATCGGAGTCGAGGGACTCATCGAACAACTGTAAAGACATTTCTAGAAGAGTTTAGATGGAGAAAAGGAGAGTAGAGAAAGAGGTAGCAGAGTAGAAAGGTTAGAACAGAGATTGAGACTATTGGAGAGACCTCAGTTGGTAAAAGACGAATGCGGAAGAGATCGCCTTGTCTGGGCTGTCAAAGAGCAATTGATATGAGTGCTTATAGATCTAAGCCAGATATTCACTGAGAATGGAGGATGGTCAAGATCTGGAAGTTGGATGGGAGAGGAGGAACGAAGGAGCAAAAGTGGAAAATCTCTTCCCTCCAGCTCGCAGCCTCGCACCTCCCCTCAAATTCGAGCCCTCGCCACGTGGAGATCGACTGAATCTTAAGGATCGTTCATATTCAATCAGACTGTTTTGAAAATTCAAAGTTCAACGAGTGACAGCATAGAAAATGACACCGGAACACCTTGCAGTTGAGCATCGCTTGTGTTTAGAAGAAAGCTCTCGAGACCGCTTTGGTCTGCTTTTTGAATAAGAGTTCATTTCCATATCACCTAGAGAAGGATATCCAGTTGACTCTCGTACGTTTCAGCCTGTATTGTAACGATTGTAAACGGATAACAGAATGCAAAGAAAATAATTGTTGTACAATGATAAAGACATTAGATTAGGTTTGATCTTGGTACGAGCCCCGGAATTGAATTTCGAAGAATAGTTCTCTTCAACCCATCAACTCGACAGTTCTCATTGTCCTTCCAGCTATCACAGACTAAGAGATTGGAGTTCCACCTGGAAGAATTCTCTCCACTTGACCTCCTTCATCACTATTGAATTTACGCAATCTCTCCGAGATATGAGAGTCCCCATCCATCGAGACATCCTTTGAATCTTCATTGCTAGTTGTCGGATTGGAATTGAACCTTATAGACTTGTTATTTCCAGCTTGATACTGAGCTTGAGTAGGAAGGACTCGACCTGGAGGATGAGAATAGTAGCAGTTGGCTGTAGAGAGGTCGAAATCAGAAGAGTGTTAGGAGAGGGGATGGTCGTAGTGATAAGAAGAGAAAAAGGAGGGAGGGTAGTCAGGAATGAGAATCGAGGTCTTGGAGGAAAGTGAGGCTCGAACACGGAAACTCACGTCGAGTACAACTCGTGCCAAATCTACAAGCAGTAGCTTCACTCTTACTAGGATTCCCTAAAGCACTGTTCATTAGATCCTTTGGTTGAGAGTTACCAGACAAAGCCGCTTTGAGAGCTGGACTAGGACCTTTCTCTCCAGTTTCAGGATCGAAGTGAGCAAAAGGACATCTGCAAAGCAAGACAAGACAAGAAAGGTCAGCATACATCTCCTCCTAGTAATCAAGGGAATTGAGGTTCTTCTCTACAAATGGCAAACTTACTGCGAATTGGTGCAAGCCTCTTTAAACCGACAAGGAGTGTTCTCACCCATCCCAGCCCCATTTCCTCCCATGTTGACATTGTTACTGCCAATCTTCTCCTTCAAAAACGCAACAGCGGGACTAACATGACTAAACTTGCAATCTTTGTTGGTGCATTGGGATTGATACTTGCAAGCTTCATCGCTCAATACTACAGCACTTCCATTATTATCCGGACCAGCTGATAGGTTTCCGCGTTTCGATGAGATAGCAGCAGGTGAAGGATGAGCATATTGACATATTGAAGAAGTGCAGATTAACCCATATCTACATAAAGCTGATTGAGTCGGTTTGGTTGGAACTTCTTTGACCGGTTCTGGTTGCGACATCGAGAAATCCATTCCCACGTCATTTTGAGATTGAAAGTTCATACCATTTGAAGGATAAGGGTTGAAATTAGGATTGAATTGACTTGAATTAGAAGGGAAGTTTGAAACTTGCTGGAAAGGTGTTGAGATGTTGGGATTCGAAAAATTTGGATTGATTCTAGAGAGTAAAGAATCGTTTCCATTTCCGTTCGTTCCATTGACTTGCGCACCAAAACCATTCGAGCTCTTATTAGGAACGAGAACCCCAGCTTTTGGATTTGGAACTCCCATTCTACCAAAAAGATTCGAGTTAGGATTCGTTGTTGCCGATTTCTGATTCAGTTGATCTCTAATAGCTCTCTTCTCTGCTTCTGCCAGTCCAGCTCTAAGTAATGGATGCCTCATTGAAGAAGGTCCAGACGGAGGTAAGAGTTCTCTTGGACCAGTCGGAACTTCGTTATCATCAGCTTCGATCTTGATTCCATCTTCTTGATTCCTTTCTTCATTGTAATTCGAGTCCATCGCACTTTCCTCTAAGCCTGGATCATCCATTGCTAGAGTTCCTCCTCCTGAATTGGTGCTATTGATAGCTTGGGAGAAGAGATCTCGACCTCCTCTTGAAGCAGCTCCTTTGAGGGAGAAAGAGGATCTGGCGGTGGAACTTGAACTTCGGCCAACTTGATACCTCGACGGGGAATTAGAACGATCTCTGTTACTTTTGAAAGAAGCTGAAGAGGTCGAAGCTGTTGGAAGTAACTCTCTGGAGGACGGAGATCTCGAACGCCTGAGGAGGAATGAAAAAATCGGAGAGTAGGTCAGAGTCAAGTTTCGATGCAAAGATTCATTTTGTCTGCGAGTCTTGATGTGATTAAACCTTCCTCATTCAGTCATTCAGCAGTAGTCTATGGCTCCCCACTGAGAGCCCCGACCTTTGCAACTGCGCCTTCCCAGAGCAGAGCCCTTTCAGACTTACCTCTGGTTCCTGCTGCCCTGCTGCCGCCTTTCATCTCGACTTGACCCATTCCTGTCCCTATTAATCTCTTCAAAAGCCTGATTCTTCAAGCCTCTTGACCTGGAAGATTTGCCTCGAGAGGGAGTAGCCTCTTCTTGAACTTGATCTTGCTGTTCTGATTCTGCCGAGCTAGAAGTCAAGCTGAACTCTGATGATCGGCAAGTTGTAAATTTTGGATGAATCAGCATCATCACTTCACCTGTCCTCAGCCAGCTTTCCCATCACTCAGCATCTGTCGTCCGACAATGGATGTCAAAGAAAAGGACCACCTCTGCTTGTAAAACTCACCTATATCCCAGTCGATCTCTCCCTTCTTGAACAGTTCACCCTTTTCCACCAACCACTTGACGAATTCTGGATCCAACTGGCTACCGACGATCTCTGACAGTTCAGTTAAGATCTGTTCTGAAGGCTTGTTGTTGGCTAGAAGAACTACGCAGTACTCTGATAAAAGGTCATCTCCTTGCTCTGACCATTTCAATTGAACCAATCTAGATTGAACCAGAGATTGAAACTGCTTGGTTGTGGAAGAATTGAGGTCAAACTTGAAGGGATTCGCCATTTTGAAAAGATGTAGAGTTAGGACGGTTTGGGTGGAGAGGAAGGAGTTTCCAGCTTGACTTCTTCTTGAACCAATCGATGTCCCTTTCTTCTACTCCCTCTTAGATCTTTTCTTGATAATTCTGTCCCATTCGGGATGAACATCAATCCAAACGACCCGCAAATGATTCTTCCATCTGAGCTCTTCCACATCCTACTTCCACCTCCAGCCTTCGAATCTCTTGAGAGGAGCAGGCAGCAGAGGCAATTGCTCTTGAACCTTCTCCTCTCTCTTGACATCTTCGCTTTGGCATTGAAGTAGGATGACTCGATTCATCATACTGACCTCCCTTTCACCCATTGCCACTTCTCGTCTTCTCCTCATCAGCCTTGTCCAAGTCCTCTCCAGGTGGATTACCTTCACGTCGTCCTCTCACGTCGTCCTCCCACCCCACAAGTAGTTGCATCTAGCTCAACAGCTGTAGCTCACAACAGCAGCTCATCAGCCCCTCTAATGAGAAGGCACGTAGGAGCGTAAGAGGTCCATTCTTCCCGATTCTTGTTCTTCATAGCTTCATTCCCTCCAGCTCCGAAAGCATTCTCACCCTACATCCTTTTGATCCACATCCCCGATTCTCTCTTGATTCCCTAGTTCTTACCCAGGTGAAGGCAGCTATTAGCTTTGATTGGATTGGTGGTTTTTTATAGCAACGCCCTCAAGCAAATCGACTCAAGGTAATTCTGATTCCTGCCATCTTCTCTTCTCCCTCTCCTTCTCATTTTCTTCCATGATCCCACCTGAATTCATATATCGAACACTCAAGATCCTTATCCATGGCTTCAATCTCACGCAGAGCAGTGTCGATTTCATTGACGAAGTCGCGAGAGTATTGGTTTACGAGTCATAGAGTTCTCCATCTTCTATTGAGGAAAGGTACCAAGGGATGTGACACAGAAGATTCAGTTTTGCAGTCTCAAAGGAAGGGGTCGCCGCCAACTCAAAATCAATGTCTAGAAGTAGAATCGTTCTGAGAACAAAAGTATGGTGAGCTGCGGCGCGATACGGGGGACATACAAGCCGGTTCAAGGGGTGGTATCTACATGCATAGAGAAGAAGTTAAACGGAAAGATTAGAGCAACAGATGAAGGTGATAGAGCAACAGATGAAGGTGATAGAGCAACAGATGAAGTAAAATTTTATTGATAAGAATCGTGTTCGTTATGTTCATCCTGATAAACGGCTTGATTTCTCTGTCCTTCCAAATCACTCGAAGCACTTTTGTAAGCCAAGAAGTTATTGCTGTGTGGAGCCCCAGTAACTTCAGCTCTAACGACTGGGAGGTAGGAGACCAACATGACCGATAAGCCTGCTAGCACTAATTCCTCAGCGATGAAAAGCCCAACAGCCACTCCGATTCGGACGTGGTAGTACTGTTCGTGTGGGAAAAGAGGGACGGGAGAAAGAGGGAGAAGAATAGGAACAAAGTCATGACTATCAAAGCAAAAGAGTACCATCTTTTGAGGAGACCAAAGAAAAGAAAGTCTCACTTACTTTATCACAATCGCCAGCTCCCGAGGTATCAATTCCGAGTCCAAATCCATCATGACAGGAATCGTGAAATTTGTCTTTGCTTTTCGCCAAAGATATGAAATGGATTAGTCCTAGAAAAATAGAATGAGACACTTTGAAGGGATGGCCTTGGTATAGATAGCGACGTTTTGAGCTCTTTGACGAGAAGCCCATAGAATCCTACCAAGCAGACTAAAAATAACGCCGAGAGAAGTAGAGCTTGCAAGATTTGAGTGATCTTTTTGAAGTTACCAAGGTCATGGGAGTACTTGACGACCTGGTGAAGAGGAAGGTGAGAAAGTGGTAAGCTTCACATCCTGAGGAGAGACTTGAGGCTCCAAAGTCTTACATTGAGCCAATCCCAGGCTGCGTTGACTAGAGACAAGATAACTACTGATACAGTGAGAATCATAGCTCCGCTTCGAAGAGAGAGAGAGACCACAAAAGAATTGGACTTTTGGAATAGGTAGTTGCATCTTGAGATCTTGGAAGGCTTGGGAGAGAGGTGGACTGACGTTTGCTTCCATTAGAGTTCCAATCTTTTCCTTCTTATTTATCTGTAGAGTTTCGGAAGTTGCTCGCGAGCTGTAGAACTCATCTCGGCCACATGGTAGGAAGGCGTCAACAGAATCTTCCCTCGCCCAGAGATTTCAATGTAACTCAGCCGAAATTGGCTCCTTCGAAGTGCTTAATACATATGTACGTAGTTCAAAATGATGCTTGCTGGTCTTGAAATCGGCGTAGATCTCGGAGAGGGGGGACTGACTTTGTGCCTACCGAACAAGTTCCGTTAATTTGTCGAAGGAACCCAAGGTGAGTAAATGGAGGTACATATCGCTCCTAAACTCTTTTCTCTCTGCCCAGGTCTTGATCCATCAAGGTATCGATGAAGAGATATCTCATATTGAAGAGAGTACAAGGTTTTAGGTTCTTTTCCAGAGCTCTCGAGGACGAGACGCTGATCTATCGTGAAGACTGAATGAATGGGAAGAGAAAGCGTGCGAAGTCAGTCTAGGCTCTTGAACCTGCTGATCTTCCGCGAGTGAGGGTTAAGCTGACTTAAATGAGTGCAAACACTACTTAGTCTTGATGCAGGAAGGAGGAAGGCGTATGTAGCAGTCGATGAGAGAGCGAAGATGCAGCGAAAGAAAGAGGATAGCACAGGCACTCTCCATCAGCGACGTTCTTAGAATGTCAACAAAGAATCTTTTGCCACAAATACTACCCAGAATCAAGAGGCATATCGACCAGCAGAACAGGAAATGTTTGACAATTCTCGAGCGTAGATTGGCCGCTCTTGCCCTCGTACTCTTTTACTCACCTGGAATTTCCGATCTCCAAAGACTTCTCAAGTAGCTGCTGCTATATCCTTTCTCAACAGAGCCGTCTAATCGAGCTCAAGGAAGTTGGAAGAATTAGATGCGGTGGTTCGAGATCCGAGACAAAGAGAGTAAGACAGTAAGTAGCAAACTCTCGCAGTCTTCTTATCAACAAGCCAAATCGCCATTCCCTGGATAGTCTGAGTTGAAGATGGTCAATCCCAGAACATCTTCTACTAAACCTGGATCTACTTCAGCTTCTAATTCCAGTACATCAACCCCTATCAGAATGACACGATCCAGAACTTCAGCTTCTCTATCTCCAGATCCAACTTCCAGTTCAACTTTACCTTCAATTCAACAGACTATCAAAGAGCAACCCGCACACCAAAAATCCGAATCCGAATCAGAATCAGAAAGTGATCAATCGAACTCTGTTCACGAACAGCAGCAGCAAGACAAGGAAGAAGAGTCGCAGGAAGAAGATTGCTCACAGCTACATCCCATTCCAATTCCGTCCCCGTCTCAACTAAGAAGACTCAAACTTCGACGTCAATTCTTCTCTTTCTCACTCTCTATCTTCTCAATCTTACCATATCTTCTAATCCCAGCCTCTTTAATCTTACCTCTAACTTTGACCTATCCTTTCAAACCAATCTCTAAAAACGTTTACGTCGATGAGAACGCTTTACAACCTGCTCAAGCAAATCTATACTATAACGGTTTCCAGGTAGCCTGGTCAAAAGCTGTATTTGAAAGCTTAGAGCGGATAGAAGAAGAGGGCACCGTCGAGGAAAGACTAGACTACGTGGAGCAGGAGTTCAAAAGGTATGGATTAGATCCTAAGAGACAGGAGTACCAGTTCTTATCTTCTTCTTCTAACATGCATGATAATGAAACTTATGGGAATGGAAAGCTGAAAGGAGTCAACATCTACGCAAGATGGAAAGCTCCAAGAACCAATGGTAGAGAAGCTGTCATTTTGAATGCTCCTTGGAAATCAAGGTGGAGAGGAGAAAGGGTGGACGAACATGATTCGTTTGAAGTTCAGAAGAGAGAGGAAAGGAACGAAACTATTGGTGATGGGCATGGCGGGAAGGGAGACCAAAGAATGAACAAGGGTGGGATCTCGATGGTTTTGAGTTTGGCTAAGTTCCTGACCAGTGAGTAGCATTGAAAGACGAGGTTGGAGGAGAATAGTGATGTCTTTGAGTCAATAAGGAGATCGATGTCAGAGTTCTTAGGGAGAAGTGCTGTGGAAGGGTAGCTCCATCCTTGAATCATCTCAGGCCTTCTCTCGAGATTCTCTCTTCTGTGTTCCGCTAATCTCTCTTAAAATTTTATCGGCCCTACATCAACTCGCAGCTCAATCTCATCTTTCAAGAGACATCATCTTTGTCATTTCAGAAGGTCATCTAGAAGGTTTCCACGCTTGGTCTTCATCCTACTTCGACAATCCTCAATCCAGTGAGTTTCAAGACCTCTTCTTCTCCAGCTTTCCGTTACTTCTCTTCCCATAAAATCAGTGCCTTCAATTACCTCACCTAGAACATGCCTTGTTTTTCACCACATCCCTTTTCTACTTCTCCTCAGACCTAATCTCCTCGCCACTCTCCGAAACCGGTCCTCTGATCCAAACTTCAATCTCAGTAGATGCACCTCTTCTATCCTTCTCTTCCTTTCAACCTCTTCTTACTGGTCTAAATGGTCTGACCCCAAACCTAGACATCTACAACGCTTTCCAAAGAATCGTTTCTAAAGTTGGTAGTTCGGTAAGAGGAGGAAGTCCAGTACCTATCAGATTGGGAATCGGCGAAGAAAGGAAATGGGGAGTGACTTTCAGTGCTAAAGAAGCTATGGCTCAAGGAGATGAAAGTATGGAAAGAGATAGAAGAGGTGAGAAGAAAATTTGGGAATGGAGTTGGAAACTTCATGAGAAACTCGCGAATTTAATAGGAGATCGAAATGGAGTCAAAGATGGAGAAATTAAGGTTGGGGAAGAAATTGAGAAAGTTATGGGGTTGGGTCAAAGAGGAATCGAGAAATGGAGGAGAAGAAATGGTAACTTTTGGAAGGAGTCGATCAAGATGATTAAAGGAAATGTTGATGGAACTAATGGACTACTGATGAGGTATCATGTTGATGCTATTACTATTTACGCAACTCCGGATGAAGACGGTCCTTACGGATCGAAGGAATTAGGAAGGTGAGTTTTCAGTCTTCTTCCATCGACTGATTCTTGTCTCTGACCCCTTCTCTCACTCTGTCTCTTCGCCCTCTCCTCGTCGACCTCTTGATCAGAGTCGTAGAGTCTCAAATTCGATCGATGTCAAACCTTTTGGAAAGACTTCATCATTCTCAATTCTTCTACTTCTTGTCTACGCCTACTACTTTTATCCAAATCGGTTTAGCTTTACCTTGTGCATTACTGCTCTCTGCTGCTTTGACTATTCAAGGTCTAAAACGATGGACGAAGGAAGGTTCTATCGCCAAGCAAAGAAAGAACAGATTACTCAACAGCTTTAGAGATGAGATTACAGGTTTGAGCTCTACCAAGAACGAAAGTGAAAACAGTTCCCCTCGAGATCTACAAACTGAGAATCCGACTACAGAGCAGTTGGTCGAATCTTTGATTGAAGTTCTACCAGCAGATTCTTTTGAAAAGGATGAGAGTCTCTTCTTCAAGGTCAAGAATCAGTGTCGAAAATTTAGGAAAGGACTAGATGAAACTGATAGACCGATTGGAGCTGCTTTAGGAATCATGGCTGCTTGTCAAGTTCTTGGGTCATTGATAGTCAGTAAGATGTTGAAAAATGAAAGTGCCTGTCATGGAAAATTACAAGAATTGCAGGTGAGTCTTCTTCGGCCTCTCTCGAGAACGTTGCTGGGTGGTCTGAGATCGCGTATCTGACGCGTCAACTACTTCCCATTATTCTTTCTTTTCCAGGAATCGAAAACTCTCAACAGGATCATGATTGTTCTAATCGCCTCTGTTCTTCCGATCAGTAGCCTCGGAGGTTCTTTTCTTTCATCCTCTACGAAGTCCTCGAGGAGAACTCTCGGTTCAACTCTTCATTCTTTCATTCTTCTCTACTCTGGTCTCTTGGTTCTATCAATATCTCTATTAAATCTACCTCTAGCCTACGCTCTTGGTTTATTAGTTGGTTTACCAGTCCTATTCTTCGGACCAAATCCTTCAAACTATGCCTCGTCATCAGTGTCTTCATATCTTAAAATCGCTCTTTCAGTCTTATCAGTACCTCCAATCCTACTTCATCTCTTAGTTCTTTCAACCCATCCTTCTCTATCTCATCTCCATCTTGAAAGGTTAAATCCTATCTTGCCATTCTTACCTCCAACTTTAGGTGAAAGTCAAGCTACTGGGCTCTTCCAGGTCACAAAGAGAGGGATTTTGGAAGGCTACTGTCAACTGATTGAGGACAACAATCTTTTGGGAGGGGTGGGAATAGATCTTGTTGCAGGGGTTTGGATTCCTGTCGCTTTGATGGGATTGGTGTCGACAACACTTTAGAAAGTTGGGTTAGATTCAATTTGTACACTACTCGCAATTTTCGATGGATGACTTTTTTCTTCAACGAACGTGATATGCATTTCCATCTTTCTGTCTGGCGCTCATGAGAGAGACGGGTGGATCAGAAGCCGTAAAGGAAACGCTAAGAGAGAATTGACGGAAACCAAAAGGAAAACACGGAGACAAGTATGGGGTTTCCATCAGTGTTTCACTAGTCATCCAACCCGTCAAGTGTAGTTTCCGTGAGAGCTACAAGACTTTCCATGTCGTCTTGATTCACTTCTTGATCAAAGCGAGGGGTACAATTGATTCACCCGTTAAGTGCAATGAGGTGACGAAGTAGACCCTTCATCTAACGGAAAATCAAAAGACGAAAGGGTGAGCAGACAGCCGATTCTTCACAAGCGAACTACAAGGAGTCGACAACGGATTGAGTCAAGAGTAGCTCTGCTGGAGTCGGTGCCACCCGGAGTCATTCTTGGAACTCACCTCTTTGTGCATACGCTTTTGCTCATCTTTCTCTGAGGCAGCTTTCTTTTTTGCAGCTTCATGCTCTCTCAGCTTCTTCTGCGTCCATTCTATTTCAGATCTTGAAGCGACGACAGTTCTCAAAGGTCGCTCTTGAACTAAACATCTCCAAAGTAGATCGGCGAATTCATCGACAGGCATAGAGCATCAAGTTTTCCATTTAGACTCAGCTCCTAAACATGGATCATGGTCCGTCGAAGTAGCTACGTAAAGAGATCCGCAAAGTGATTGATTGGAAACATTCTCTGTGTTCTTTCCCAACGGGCCGGATTGACGGAGTGCGGTTATGATACAATCTGTTAAAGAGTGAATTAATTCATCATTAGATACGTCCAAACACGTTGAAAAGCGATGCCCTTTGTCCTGGCTCAAAAGGCCCCCTTCCACACAGATTGACTTGAAAAGGAGCTTGCGGATGATCAGAGTAATTTAGTTTGAATTTGTAATCTGCGACCGCCTTTTGAAAATCGAAGTTAGAGTACTTTCTTTGAAGAAATAGGGAAGGAAAGGGTAATCTAGGACCTAATATCTCAGTTTCTCCCTGTTTCAATCTAAGATGAGCATCGAGACTCTCAAGATGGATGTGTGAATAATAAATTGCACGGCTACAGGATGTAAGACGTCTCCTCCGATTTTCATCTCTCCCTATCCATGCGACGCAAATGGAGGGAAATTCGATTTTGACGAAGGAAAATAAGGTCTCTTTGTTCTCGAAGCTGTAGGTGGCGCCTGGCTTCTGATGGCTCATCACGTCGAAGTTGACCTCAAATTGAACCTGACAGTAATGCTCTCTTAACAGCTGCTCGAGAAGAGTGAATTTTCACTTGACCATATGTGACTAGAACAAAAAATTGAAGTTGAGAGAGTGATGTGAATGAGTGAAAGAGTAGAGAAGCAAAGGAGGTGGGTCTTTATAACCAAACGGATGCGCAGACGAGACCCCGCTTGTTTGTGCTCGGAGTGAGCGAGGGGGAGTGCGCGACTTCCCCAGAAGTTAGGACGAGTCTAGGGAGTGAGGACCACGTTCTGTCTCTCAACGGAAGCGACAGACATTCGGACAGACCCAGCAGGCGAAGGAAGAAAGCCTTCTCCTCCCTCCTCCCTCCTCCTCTCCTCTATCTAGATCTGCTCCTCAAGCGCGCGCAAACACAACTGCTACTGCTTTCTTACCAGCTCTTCTATTTTTCCTCGTTTGTTTTCTCTCTTCGCTCGTCTTCGCTTTGGCTGTTCGTGTCCAGCCTGTGGGTTTCTCTCTCTCCCTCTCTTGCCCCAAACCCTGTCACTGTCCGACCGGCTACCCTGGTCCGCCTATTACTCGAGACCAAAGGTCATCGAGACGCTCGCACAGCGAGGGAGAATAAAACCACGCCTCGCTGCTTGCTGCTCTCTAGCCATCGACGCCACGCAGACGTCTAGTGCGACGCCGCCCTCTCTGACAGTTGAGAACCGTCAGTACATCCGTTAATGTTCGTCACGTCAAGTCTCAGGGCTCCGCAGGCAAGAGCGATCTGGCAATCAGAAGGCCTGCAACTTCTGAAGGCGGTCAATCACATTCTGAGCAGAGCTCACAAACACGCATTGCCTGTACCTAGCTGGTCTCTCAATAGAGACAAAGGAACTATCTCTATTCTAGAAATAAATTCTCATCTGTGCTACGAGCAAAGCGAGCTTCTGGAGAAGTAGATCGGTATCTCTCCTTTGACCCCATCAATTTCCCCTCTCTTCCTCTCAGCACAGCCAACTTCCGAACATCAAATCAGCTCTTTTTTGTTCTTATTCCTTATTGTTGCGTTCTCAATCTTGCTCCATCTTTGGCGAACGTAGATGCTTCCATAGTCATTACTTCCAGCACCCAACTCACCTTGCTGTCCCACCTCTTCCTTTCCTCCAGCTCTCATCTCAAGTGGTCTCCGTAACCGTCCTCAGCATCCTCAACCTCTTCTATAATTTCCCATAACATCGATCCTGAGTACGGAAGGGCCCAGCTGTTCTAAGCGATGGATACTGGAGGGAAACTGGTTGACAATTCGAATGCTGAAGGCGTGGACGATCTTGAGTAACTTCCTCTCTATGCAGTAGACTGGTGTTGAGTAGAATTGAAGATTGAATCAAACACGTCGAAGTGTTGAAGAAGGGACAAGTCTTTGATTGAATCGAGCTGGAGAAGGCTTTGCACATTTTCCAGTGTTCCCACGTTTCTTCCCAACATCAACATCAACTCCGCCCTCATCCCTCATTTAAGAGCACGAATACTAAGAGAACACTCAATGGAAGACCTCGACAACCACACGTTTAAAGGAGAGGAGGATCGTCATGGAGGAATGAAGCACAGCGCTTCTGCCACCAGCACTGGTTCTAATCATCATCCTCATCATCTGAAGTACGGACATATCAAGACCTCTGGTTTCGTGCCCACTGAAGAGCAAGATGGTTTCAGTGACTGCGAGGTCGTAACTGACGAAGCTCGTCAAAAGGTTTCAAGAGATAAGAAGAGAGAACTTTTAGATTTCCACGCAAGAGAGATTCAAGCTGACAGACGCTATCTTATTAGAAAACCTAGGGCTCTTCAATACTTCAGAGGAAAGACTTTGGTCAGAGATGAAGCTGAGAGAGGGAGTTCCAGATTGGAGTTGTTCTTCGATTTGCTCTTCGTGGGACTCATCTCGGTCCTCGCAAAGGAGGCAGTCGCTGAGCCTACGGGACCTGCTCTGGTCAGGTATCTCATAACTTACATAATGGGGTTCTTGGTCTGGACTTGGATGAGGGAGATCTTTAACTCGTTCTACAAGGATGACCTGTCGCAGGTAAGGCAGTTTCGAAAGGAGTCTCAGCCTTCTATAGCATACTGACTCTCAGCTAACCTGCCTTCTCTTCCCATCTGACCAGAGAGTCTTGGTCCTTTTCGTAATGTGTTCGTGTCGGCTTCAGATTGTTCTGAGAAACCTCCATTTGGCTGTGAACCAAAGCTGACCTGGTCTTCTCTCTTTCCTTCGCGGCCCCTTTCAGCGGCTCTGATCGTCTTTGGAAACAACGCCCCTGAAGTTGAGAAGGATATCTCGGAAAGCTCAGCCAGAGCAGTAGCAGTGGCTTCCTATCTCATCGCTGAACTGGGAATTTTTGGAACCTTCTTCGCCTACTCCTTCCACATCAAAGCCTATCGCGCTCAATTGAGAGCTCATTGTTTTGCTTGGTTGATAACTTCGGCTCTCTGGATAGGATCCATCTTCGCTGAGGAGAGATCAGCCATAGCTTTGGCTGTAGTCGCGCTATGGTTAGTAATTGATGGCTGACGTACCTCGCAGTTCTGACTTTCGAACGGAGAGCCACAACGGAATTCTTTTTCTCTTCTCACTGCATCTTCCAATCCTCTTATAGTCTCGAGTATGCATCCTGGCCACTGGTTTATACTCAGCCCTTCAAGGACCTTTTCAAGCTGCGTTACTCTTCCGCTTTGAACATTGATCATGAGATTGAGAGATTCAACGATTTCATCACCTTGGTCATGGGAGAGTTCCTCTTCTCTGTCTTTGCTGGACAGCCTGCTGGAATTGGATTTCGCACCAAAGCTGGGAAGGCTATTCTGTGAGTATTTGTACTGATGTCGCCTCTCTTACCCGTCGCTTCTGACAGTCTGTCTCCCTTTCCGCCTCTTCCAACTTCTCTCGAATCCTCTTTCTCCTCAGAGTGGTCATCATCGCTTTCTGCTTTCAGATGTTCTATATGCTAATGGGAGCTAGTAAAAGCATCACTCATCCGATCAGAGCCAGTACTTGGAGGGGTTTATTCTGGATCACTCTTCACATGCCGATTGTCTCTGCCTTGACTCTCGTGGGGGACGCAAGTGCTGAATTTATCGAAGAAGAGGAAGTTGAGACTGGAGTTCGCTGGTTCTTCTGCGTTGGGTATGCAGTTGGGATGATCGGAATGACCATCCTGGCCTCGTTAGAGGTAGAGATGGACAAGAAAGGAGAACTCTGGGTTCGAAAAGTGAGTGAATCTCGCTCCTGTTCTGGGACCGCTAGTCCTGATACTTCACGCTGACTGCCGATTTCCACTTTTTCATCCTACGCCGCTTTCAGGAATTCAGACTTGCGCCTCGTTTCCTCAGTGGATTCATCGCAATCTTCCTTCCATTGAGCTCGCAAGAACATCTTCCTTCTCTTTCACTCTTAGGAATACTAGCTGCTTTCAGCCTGCTCTCCCTCCTCTGGGAGATGATCACTGCTCTGGATGGTCCTAACGCCACTTATAGATGTGCACCGGAAGCCTTGCTCGAAGGAGACGATTATACCCCTTCTCACGCTCTCAAGACTCCAAGTTGGACGGGATACCCAACATTTATGGAACCAGGGGCTGGTCACATCGATCGTTCCCATCAACGTTGCCTTGGAAATGGTAAAGGAAAAGGAAAAGGAAGGGTTGAAGAAGGAGATGGAGCCTGATTATTGAGATTCGCTGGATCGGAAATGAACCTTACCTTATACGTTACTCACATCCATACCCCTTCTCGCTTTTTGGACCTTCTTCTCATATGTTTTATCTTCTTGGAACAAATATTTGTTCGCTTCTTGAGACTTCTACTTTGTACAGTTTCTAGACGCGCTTCCTTCAACACTTTGGCTTCTTCTTCCCAACCACCACTCCGACTCCAGACATCATTCTTCCGATCTTCTCGAAACTAGTCAGAACTTTTCTGATCAATAGAATCGCCCTCAATTTGAACCTGTCAAGAAACTTCTTTTCCTCAAGTTCTTATCTTCAATTATGCCATTTCAAGATTGGTTGGACGTGATTCGCAACCTTATCTGGGCTGATCTTCATCCGGGAGCTACCGAAGTAAATGGAGACCATTCAATTGGAAATCAGGTAGAAGGGCAAGGATCGATGGATATCGATGATACGGATGATGAAGGTGAATTGCATGCATCTCTGGATGCGAGCCAGAAGCGGAGAGGAGGAGCAAGTGAGTACTGTTGGCTTCTTAAATCAACTGAGATAGTATGAATTGCCCTCAGAAGCTGGCTTTGGATCCTTTTAAGCTAGAAGAGAGGTGGACTGAGGTTTGAGGTTGATTCGAATCAGAGTTGGTCAAGGAGATGAAGTAACAAGTCGAGGTGGAACTCTTTGAATGCTCTTTCGATACCCACCTCTTCCTTTTCTGATCTAATCTTATTTTTTAACGATTATCACAGCTCCAGATAGTGCTCGCTCTGTCAGGAAACGTAAGGCTACAGAAGAGGACCAATCTTCCTCCTCCCCTTCCATTGCTAAGCCTCGCAAGTCTACCAGAAACACCTCCGTCACTACCCCATTCGCTCACAAAACTACTCCTGGAAAGGAACCTCAAACACCCACTGCTTCTTCTTCATCCAAGAGATACAAACATTCCTCCGATGTGAAGCTTGAAGTTCCAACCGATTCACCTTCATCAGATCTGACTGATCAAGCACATGTTGTTGCTAAATTCATCACTGCAACACTTGGAGGAAGTGGTTGGATAAGTCAATCTGTAGGAGGATTAGGTCCGATCAAGACAAAGAGTTACAATGCTCTAGGATCGTTGAGAAAGGTAGTTGAAGCTTCACTCGAAGTTCCAGGAACCTCAGACACTGGACGGTAGACTCAATACTGCAGCGATTGAAGCACTTGGTAGAGCTTTTGAACAACGTCAAAATGGTCCTGACAAGAGAAGAGGCCCTGCTACTCTCGATTTGAGTGCTGCGGATTATGAAGTGGCTCTAAAACTGTTGGAAGGAAGGAAGGATCAAGAACGATGGTGATCGTGAGAGAGAGGTAGCAATCTTTTAGAAGGATGGTGGAAGGAATGTCGTACCTGTCCTTGAAAGTCTCTAGTTTTTGAACCTCTCGCAAGCCTGTTATCACTCTTAAGCATCCTCCAATTCTTTCTTGACTTCAATCTCAACAAGGCCTTCCTCTTCTGTCATCTAGTCTAGCATCGCAACTTCGTCTTTCAAATCAATTCCCCCAAAAAAAAAAAAACCTCAATTATATACCAGCTGTCGCAATATATTGCGACTTCTTTCATCTTTCTTTTCTCTTTATCTTTTGTTGTGAATATCTGTTTCGGTAATTGATGAAATCCTTCACTCAGAACAAGTCTTGCGTTTCAGCAAGCCTCAAAGATTCAGTTCAAACTTTGAACAGTTCTTGATTTGTGACTTTCTTCAGTTTTTGGAAATAATTCTCTCTCGGTCGTTCAACAATTTGCTGATGTGCTACCTTACTTTAGAAATTTTGAATTCTATTTGGTTTGTTGGAGTTCTAAGAGTAAGAGTATAAGATAAGAGCAAAAGAGAAAACAAGAACCTAACCTCCGTCAAAGCATGATCCAATTTCTATTCTTTTGATCCTCAAATTGGACTCAATCGATTCTGTCTTTAAACTTCCCTCCTTCTATTTGATTCCTTCCAACTCCCTCTCTCAAGCCCCCCATTTCTCCTCCAAAATCTCCTTCATCAATTCCAAACACCTCTTAGTCTCCTGCATAGTTCCAACAGTAATTCTCAAACAACCTTCACAACCCAATTCCTTACTTCTGTTTCTAACCACCACTCCCTGTTCTTCTGCCATTTTCTTATATAAATATTCAGCTCTATTACCATCTGGTTTTCCACCTTCCTTTCCCAATACTTGAACCAAAACAAAGTTGGAATGATTATCTCCTAAGATTTGACCAATTGCTGGAATTGAAGGGAGTTGAGAAATTAAAAACCTTCGGTTTTGAAGAAGTGTTTGGATATTTGATTTCATGAGAGATGTTCCTGAGGATGAGAGAGATAGGGAAGAGAGATAGGCAGTTGGAGTTGAAATGTTGTAAGGCGCTTTGGTATTGTTCATGATTTGAATCAAGGAAGGTTGGGAGAAGGCCATTCCAAGTCTGAAAGAGGGGGAGGATAGGTGGCAAAAGTTGTGTTAGAAAGGTCAGTCTCGAAACAAATCAGGGGGAAGGTCTTAGAAGAGACCAAGGACTGATTCTGTTGGTCCTCTGAAGAAGTAAGAATAACCTTATCAAAGTCGAAGGAGAGGATTGAAGGAAAGATAAGAGCCCTTCCAAACTGTCTCTTGCAACTACCTCTCCCTCATTTCGCGGGGCCTCCCCTTCTCCCAAATGACATCTCTGACTTTCGAGAGATTCCATCCTTCTCTGAGCTTGTCACCTTCCTTCAACTTGTCAAACTCACCTAACTCCAGCCAAACCAAACGCCTTACTCAAAGTTTGAGTCACTATCAAATTACTATATTTCTCAATCAAAGAGATTGCGCTAACTCCTTTTTCTCCTTCTTCTAGATCTCTATACCCTTTTCTTTCACCAGAGTTGAACAGTTCAATTTCTTCCAAAGCGAAATCGATATAAGCTTCATCTACAACTACCAAACCTTTATAATTTGGATTCTCTAGAACTTGAACTATGGAAGATAGAGAAAGAAGGGTACCGGTTGGATTTCCTGGAGAACATAGAAATAAGACTTTGATTGAATGGTCTGAGGAAAGGGTTTGGTTGAGCTGGAAGAGTGGGAGGATTGGAGGGGTGAGTCATGGAAGGAAGACGTCTCTTCTCTTGCGTCCTCTGTCTCTAACTCTCTCCTAGATTTTTTCAATGAAGCTTTTACTCACCTTTTCAACATCCAAAGAGAATTCTCCACCTTGCACTTTGAGAGGAACCTTTACGACGTTCAAATCGTTAACAGCTGCACCTACAGCATACATTCCATAAGTAGGTGGACAAATACAAATGCTATCCTTTCCAGGGTTAGCAGTGATTCTTTGAATTAGATCCAAAACTTCATCTGAACCAACTCCCAAGAAGACGTTGTCAGTAGATTTCACATTTCTCAAGTTGCATAGAAGTTGTTTCAGGTTGTAGAGAGATGGATCTGGATAACGATGAAGTGATAAGCTTGAATCTGAGGCTGAGTCTGCTGAAGTGGGAGTGGTAGTGGAAGAGGTTGAACCATTTTGATAAAATTGATTTATTGAATTAGTTGAAGTTGAAGGGATTGAAGTTCCTATTGAATTCTCATTTGCGTCTAACAGAATTCCGGATTGATAATCATCTCGAGCGCATCTGTATGGTGCTAATGATAAAATGTTGGGTCGGATTAAATTGGAAAGCGAAAAATGAGGCGGATAGCTTGAAGTTGAAGGAGAATCTGTTGAGGTAGAACTCATCTTGAATGGATAAATGTGGGAAGAAGATAAGAAGAGTTAGAATCAGAAGAGAAGGTCAAGTTTGGAATGACTCCAACAATCTCTCTCCTCTGAGCTCCATTCAATCCATCCGATTCTTCTTTGGTTCTGTTCGTTTTCACTAAGTGACATCTACATTTTCATGTTGAGTCTCTCATCTTCCTCAACATTGCAGTAATGACTTCTTCATCACCTCAACCCAAGCGAGCAAAGTTGAATCTCTCATTGGAACCAACTTCAACTTCAACGACTTCCCCTTCAACTTCTATCACTCTCTCTGAAAGATTGTTACGACTATGGGATCAAAGAGGTGATTTCAGTCAATTCGATGCTTTGAAACTTAAAAAGGAGGTTGACGAAAAGAAGCAGAAGGAAAGAGAGAAGGAGCAGCAGGATGAACAGATAGGGAATAGACAAGATAAGTTCTCATTAAATCTCCCTGATTTCCAGATAGAGGATGACATCTCGGAAACAGAGAAAGAAGACAAAGAAAAGAATATGGAATTAAAAGGGGAAGAAGAGGCAAAAGAAAAGACAAAGAAAGAGAATCCAACTTTGAAGAATACGATCACTTCCTCTCAAATGTTAGAAATCAGACAACAAATGTTAACTTCTTTGAATCAAGCTCATTCTGATATGTTTTACCTTTCTAGTTTGTTAACTTATGTTCAGAATTTCAGTAAACCTCCTAGTGCTTCCGCTACATCTCAAACTGCATCTACTGCTCTAATCAAAGGTCAACAAACCTTAAGCGTAGCTAGAGCTACATCTCCTGGATCAAGTATAGCAGGTACGAATCATCAAAATCCTAAAGAGAAGTCTTCAAAAGGTGGCGGTCCCGGAAGTATTAATGATCAATCAACTCATTCTCAACCTCAATTAACTCCAGCTGAAGAATTAGGCCTGGATATGAATGTTTTGGGAATGAGCTTCACTGAGAGTTTGGAAGGTGCTAGGAAAGCTAGACTTCAGAAGACTTCGGATCGAAATCAGAACCAAAGGAGAGATGACGAAGAAGATGAAGAGGAAGAAGAAGAAGAAGATCAATGGGATGAAACTCCAAATTTTAAATCTCTGGAAATCAAAGAGAGAGTTGATGAAAATAGTTTATTGATTGCTAAGAAGAGAAATGGAATTGGTGGGGCGGCTGAGATTTTGAGGAATGGGGCACAAGCTCTTTATTCTTCACGGATTGTTTCTCCTCAAGCTACTCCTCCTCCTCCTCAAAATCCTCATACTTCTGAAATGCTAACAGAATCAAGTCGAAATTCAATCTCAAATCCTATAGATCCTTTTCCTCTACTTCAATCTCTCAAATCTCAAGGATGGGGTCTTAATCCTTCAAAACCTCAACTACCAAAAAAAGTCTTTGGGATGTCAATGGAAATTGGAGGTCAGGTTTCAAACGAGGATGTAAGCAATTATAGTGCTGGTGGTGGGATTGGTGCTAGAGATTGTTTGATTGGTTGGGGAGTTGGAGAAGGTGAGTTAGCTTCCTTTGGTTTGAGACCTTGGGTTTCCTGATCCCTCTAACACCTTCATTTCGATATACTTGGTCTCTTCCCAGCTATACCACATTTCAGGAAACAATCTTTCGCTTATGTGAATTCTTCATCAAATTCAAATTCAAATTCTGAGAATTTAGCTTCCTCATCTTTGACTTTTCCAGCTAGGAATCATCGACGATTGAGAGTAGTTTTCGTTGTTAGAAGTTTGGGAGAAGATGGAGAGATTGTTGAGGAGAGGTTTGGAAGTGAGAGGAGAAAATTCAAGAAATCTCAAGAGGAGGTGAAAGATCAAGAAGGAGAAGGAGATGTTGAAATGCAAGAAGTAGAGTTAGAATCTCAAAATCAGGATTCCAAGAAAACTTTAGATCAAGAATTAGATCAGGAGTTAAGAGAAGCTCAAAGAGAAATGATAGACGAAGAACTCTTCTCGCAATTAGTTGGACAGTATAGAAGAATGGGAGACACTTTTGGAATTGAAGCTGGGGGTTTGACTTCCTTAAAACCTAAAGACAAAGGCAAAGGGAAAGGGAAAGAGAAAGAATCTTTCAAACCCAAACCTACTCTCTCTGCAAATCATTTAAGTTTGGAATTGAATGATAAGGTTGAGTTGAGGTTTGAAATGGTTACTAGGAAATCTAAAGCTTCTACTTTTACTTCCAAAGCTGAAGGAGAAGAAGGAGGAAAGCAACGAAAGAAGAAAGAGAAGGAACAGAAAGTTGCTGAGGAAATTCAGGTAACTGATATTGGAAATGAAAGCTATAGGTACTCCCCAGTCGCTAACCTGATTAAGGGATTTGTTTCTATGGAAATGATTAGGAGGTATAGAGAAAGAGCTGGAGTTAGTGGAACTAGTGGGAAGAAAGAAAGAGTCGGAGGTGATACACTGGGATGTTTGTTGGAGGTAATTGGATATTTTAAGGTGAGTGGATCTGATTTGGTGGATGCAGTAGATGATTTCAAGGATCTAATCAAACTTTTCTTCTTTCCTCTTTTTTTTTTTTTTTTTTTTTTTTTTTTTTTTTTTTCTCTTTTTTTTCTTTTTTTTTTTTTTTTTTTCTTTTTCTTTTTTCTTTTTCTTTTTT
>JAAVVG010000051.1:0-50808 GCA_012976225.1 Golubevia sp. BC0850
TCTCGTTTCGAGGATAGTCTTCCACCTTCCCTTCAAGACATGTTAGGTCGTCAAATAGTCAGGAAGGGCTCCGGAGGATATGAGAAAGCGCAAAAAATCGATGTGGTAGAATGCAGGCTGTCTGTATTTGAGAAATAGTAATACTTCCCCATCTGAAGCTCGCACTTTCTGTAGTTGAAAGCACTTAAGCGTGACAAATCGAGTCGAAACCTGAACACGTAAAGTCGATTTTTCATCCTAGAAGAAGAACACGGAACAAGAACGAAGTTGTTGACTGGCCGAACGAAGATTCACGATTCTAGATTCTAGATTCTAGATTGGACTTGACTTAGATTACAAAGAGACAGAGAAGATGGTATTAGAGAAAGGGGTGAGGGAACAAGCTGATTCATAAGACAGTGTGACGAGGAGAGATGCCGGAGTTGTTCTAAAATAATCTGGATATGAATGTAGAAGAGAGAGCGGCGCAGAATGGAGAGAGTCTGTTCATCCAGAAAATATGCTTGGTTTTGTCGCTCATGAGAGCTAGATAGTCGACGCCGTCTAAGCAGAGTAGTGCTTCCAAGCATCCATCAGTAATTTTGCTTCCTCCACCTTCCAGCTCTCAAGAAGAATCCTCTGAGCTTGAGCTCGTTTCGATGGATCTATCGATTTGACCTTGACGTCGAAGACTGCTGATCTGTATTTGAGGGGAAAAGGGATCGAGAGAGACAAGGTTCAGTACGAACGAGGTACTAAAGGCTGTTGAACACTTGTTTGCAAATGAACATACGCAGATTTTAACCTGCTACTCACATTGGTCTGTGATCCGAGACTCTACTTTCCCATCGCCTATACTCTCTATTCCTGATGTCCTCCTCCTGTTTGCATCTCCATAGAATCCTATCACACCAAGCAGGAACTCTTTTCTTATCACTTGTATCCCACTCTGAAGATCCTCTATCATACTTATAAGTCGGCTCGAAATCAATCCTAGCTTCTTTGAATTCTCTCAGTCTGAAAGTCGGATTTGAAGTGAGTTGACGTAAGAGCTGATCTGAGGAAAGAAGAGATTGAGTTTTTCCAGAAGAGAGAAGTGAGATCACAGTGGATCTTGGTTGATCGATTCGATCTGCGGAGACCGAAGGAGGAAAGAGGTTAACAAAACGCTAAACCACGTCTATCCTTTTCGAGAACAACAGAAGAAACTTACAATTCAGATCTCCAGACCAAAAGACTCTGGTGTGATCTAAGATCATCGATCCTTCGCCTCCAGCGGTATAGGCCAAAGGGTCACTGAGCAGACCTTCGAAAGGCGATGCTTCCAAGATATCAGCAACATCTTCGTTCCTCTGCCTGACATGTTTTTGACCGGCAGCCAAGTGACAGTTGGTGAAACAGAAGCTGGAACCGGTGAAGGAAAAAGGAATCTCTCAGCTGCCAGATCGCAGGCCTCTTTCTCTTTCTGCTTCTTCGTAAGACTCACCTGGTGTCGTCGACTACAACGCGAGCAACAATCGCTCCTTTATTCCCATATCTTCCTTTCATGCCAGTCTTGACAGTACTGACTTCCATGTCTCTGCATCGATGCAACTGGCTTACTTTGACGAAGATGATTGAGAACAACCCGACTAGAGATTCAGACAAGATTGGCTTATAAGGGCAAGTTGACGGAAGAGCCAGCCTTACAGCTAGAATCAAGCGATCGTACCAGGCTCGGTCTGAAAAAATGGAAGGGACAGAAGGGAACAGAAGGAAGCAGATGCTGAGGAAGGGCGCTCCACTGATTGGAAGTCTTCCACTTGTTCTTCGCCCCTTGTCTTTCCTCTTTCAACTCGAGAACTCACATTGCAAACTGACTCTCTCACCCATATCTTCCTTCCCTTTCTTCTTTCCCATCAACAAGCTCTTAGCAGTCAAAGCCTTACTTTCCAAATCTATAACCTCCTGAAATCCAAAGGTGATAATATCCGGTAAAACCTCTCCATAAGTTCCAATTTCTCCTCTTCTCTCTTTATCCTCATTTTCATTTTCGAACTTTTCTCTCCCACTCCTCAAAAGATTTTCCAACCATTTCAATTCCGCCTCACCTTCTTCCCCCAATTCATTTGGATTAGCAGCATCTATATTAAAACTGCATTGCAGAATTCTAATCTCTTTCTCATCACAAAATCGACTTTCAATTTCCTTTTCGTTTAATTTCTCCTCCAAACAATCTTGAGAAAGTAAGCCATCCCAAACATGAACTTTGAAATCTGTGCCGAAACTTCCTACCTGAAGTCTTTTCTTTCCGTCTACTATTCCGATATCAATTTTAAGAGATAGGATTGGATGAGCATGAGCTTGCCATCTTTTAACAACTCTCCAATAATCTAAATCCTCAGAGATAGAATAGACTGAGATTTTACCAGTCTTATTTCCAGTCCAGAGGTTTGAAACGACTCCGATCATAGTTGTAACTGAATTTGAACCTAGAGGTTGAATCTTCAAGAGTTGGAAAGTTGTTCTGTTCCAGATGGAGATGTGTCCAGATTCATGTCCTAGAAAGATCAAATCTTTGAATGAAGGCACGATGGTTCCAGATAAAACAGCGCCTATGCCAACTCCTTCAGTAGGTGGAATGCACAGAGGTCGAGATAGAGCATTGAATGGCTTGTCGTCTGAGAACGGATTGTAGATTCGGATTCTAGGTCCTGAGGTCGAAGTTGATGGAGCTGTGGTGGAAGTAGGAGTTGACGACTTGGAATGAGAATCGACGTATGAGCAAACCCACAGTTGGTCTCCCAGAATGAGAGGAACTGAGTTCTTGTCCATTGGTATCCTCTGCGTTCGCGGCGATGAAGACAGGGTGAGAGGTGTAGATGCTGAAGTAGAAGGAGGCCAGACGCAGAGCTATTCGGAAGAAGACGAAAGGAAATGGCAAAGTCAGTCAAGTCTTCCCCATCCCATCTCTTCGTGAAGCTTACTTATCAGCTCCTTTCCAAAGCCTGACTCACCTTCCCACCTTCATCTAAACTGATCATTCCTTTCCCAACTCTCTCAAGCAGCACAATCTGACAACTGTGTAAATTAAGCCTACTATCCTTAATCTCATTCCTAAACACATCTACCTCCCAAATCTCTCCGTGCTTCGTAGCAGACCAAAGAAATCTTCCATCTTCTTCTCCACCCCCATTCCCCTCATCCTTACCCCCTTCAGGTCTAAGAGCGACCTTAGTAAGTTTACTCTCCTTCCCATCTTTCTCGCCGCCGATCAAGCATAATTTCTCTCCATGACCATCAATAGCTTGAATTCCAATCCTATAAATCTTGATCCCTTTCTCACAAGCTGTAACGATCGAATTTCCAAAGATCGAGAAGTCAGAAAAGGAAGCTTTGGAATGAATGAAACTATCTGGAGAAAAGGTTGGAGGTCTACGATTAAGAGTTGAAGAATCTGGTAAAAGATCTGGATGGTTTCTAGAAGTCATTGAAGAAGCTGAACTAGGATTTGAGGACGATAAAGATTTTGCGGAATTGGAGTTATGATGTTGATGAGAAGCCTTGTAAATCTTTCTACCAGTTTTGAGGGCAGACGAAATGGCTTGTAATGGAGATTTTGAATGATGAGAGTGTGATGGAGATCTGTTGAAGCCACCTGAAAGTCCATTTGAATGAAGTTCCTCTTCTACTTTCTCACTTGAAAGGAATTGATGGATGTATTCATCTTCATCGGAAGAGGATTCTGAAGAGGTTTCTTCACTTGGTCTTATACTTCTTGGTCTGTTGGGTTGAATCGGAATTGGAGGTGGAAGAGTTGAAGCTGATCTGAGAGGCGGCGGAAGAACGCTCGAGTTCGCTTCTACAACTGAAGAATGAGAATGTGAATTTCTAGGAGATGGAGGTGGGGGAAGTGAAGAGTAACCGCCAAACCCAGGAGAACTAGAATCTGAAAATAGAGAGATTTGAGAATTTGACGAGGCTAGGTTTGGTCGAATAGATTCTGGCGAAGAGATGATGGTAGTTGGAGATGTTACCGAACTTCTTCCTGCATTAGGCTGAGGTTGATGACTTGAAGATACAATTCGTTGAGGAGGAGGAGGAGGAGGCATTGAGTGATTCATTTCAGTTGGGCTTTGAGTTTCGAAAGAGTTGGAGATAGTCCTTCGAGAAGGTAGAGGAGGAGCGGCATTTCCAGAGACAGCAGAGATTGAAGGATGATACTGGATAGCATTCAAAGATGAAGAACTATGGTTTTGACTATTACTTCGATTTCGATGTAGTTCACCAGTTGGAGTTGAGCTTGAAGTAACGGTCGAATTTCCATTAGAACCTGAAGGGGTGTTCAATGAACTGGAAGATCTAGAACTTCTCAATCTACCTTTTATCTCATGAGGATATCCATTAGGTGGTAAAGAGCTTCGATTTGAATCTTTAGTTCCTCTAGATGGAATCGGGGGAGGATGAGTCCCACTTGCAATGTTCGTCTTGGAGTTAGATCTACTCCTCGGACCTTCATTCGAAGTTGAGTTCTCTCTTGAATGAGGTTTCGGAGGTACGATTGGAGGAGTTGAATGACTATTTCCAGGATGAGAGATAGTTGGAAATCCATAACTTGGAGAAGGTGCACCTCTTTCTTCCATTCCCATTAGTCCTCCATTCTTAGAAAGCGGTGAATTGGCGACCGAGCTCGGAGTAGGAAGGGGTGGAAATCCATAACTTCCATTCCTATTAAACGTACCTGGCTTTGGAATTGGAACTGTTTTGACTGCAACGTTGTTCATCCCTCCCATTCCCGTCCCACTGCCACTATTACCGCCGGCTGCTCCAGGGGTAGAAGTTGAGCTGCCAACTCCATCGAATATGTTTCTCAAGCTCGAAACTCCTGGAGATCTGACTTCCGTTGATGGAATTGAAGGTAGGGTCAGAGAAGGAGTGGTGATTACTGTGGCTGTGTTGGAATGAGTTGAAGGTTTAGGAGGTCGAGTTGGAGCTGAAGAGGTTGAAGTTGAAGTTGAAGAGATTGGGATCTTTGGAGGTAATCGGGTTGGAATTGAAGTTGATGGATTGGAAGTGACTCGATTGGTTGAATGATTGAGATTGGAAGACTCGAATCTACTTCGAAGGTCTGATACTCCTCTGACTTGACTTGATTCATCTGGTGTGGGTGTCAGGGATGATCCTAGTTCTTCCAAAGTGAATTCTGGATTGAAGGAAGGAGATGATAATGGTAGATTGGAGGAAGAGCTCGAAGGTGCGGAGGCTTGATCCGACATCTTCTGGAGGGAAGAGAAGAGAAGAGAGATGGCTCACCCTCAGCTCTGCTGGGTACTGAGGTGCTGATAAGAGGAAGATGTAGAAGTGAGAGACGACTTGAATGAGTGGATAGAAGTCAAAGATGAATGAAAGGATGAATAGATAGTGTAGATGAAGCGATGAAGACGAGTGTTGCTCTAACTCCACACCTTGTTGTAGCCCTCTTCCCTCCCTCCCTCACCATCTCAACTCGTTTAACTTCTACTTATCGGATCCTATAACTCTATCAAACCCAGCATGACTTCAAACGAATTCATTTCCAAGAAAGAAGAAACACAAATCTTAGAATCCACCACAGGTCAAGTTGCTCAACCTCGACCTCTCACAACTCCAGATCCAAACCATCTAGATCCACGATTCGACAGGGATGATCTCAGGCAAGGTAACTTCCACTGATCCTTCCCATTTCGCTCTCATTTCCTTCTATTGCTGCCTTCACTACTCTCTTTCTTCCTCTCTATTGCTTGCTCTTTGGGCTTACCTTCCCATCTGACCTTGCTCCTCTGCCTCTCCTCTCGCATGCTCACAGGACACCCACCTCCAGCAGCAAAGAAGCATCTTCGAATCATGAAGGTGAAGAGGAACCGCAAGAACAAGGGCAAACCTTATGAAGCGAAAGAGGCTCTGGAGGGAGTTGAACAGGAAAAGGAAGCGGATTTGACTGACGAAGTGAGTTTGCTCTGCTTGGTGATGGCTTGAGAAGCTCTGAGAAGTATATGAATGATAGGGACTGAAATGAAACTGGTACTCAAAAGAAGATAGGGCTAGTTGGAGAAGGAGACGCTTGTATGAGCTTGCATGTCACAGATGAAAGTCGCTTTCTCGAGAAGGAGAGAACTGGTACAGACGTGGGCAAGAGAGACCGAGGCTAACATAGCATGGAGTTATTTAGGATCTAGGGGGTAGATCTATAAGAGCTGCTGGTTTGAGTTGCTGCAACTCTTGGACAGCAGACCTTCCCGACGTTGTGATTGGGAATCTCATTCCGAGTCTTCGTGCACGCCAAAATCCCCTCCTTGAGAAGGAACACAGTTTGGGTCTACTACATTGAGAGGTGGTCGAAGTTCCTGGAGGGCAGAAGAAATATCTCAGAAAGTGCTCTTCTCTGCAATCTCTAAACTCTCTCACCTTCACCCCCTACCGATTTCTTCTCTCGAACAGGAAGTAGAAGTTACAGAGGATGTAGCTCAACATCAGCAAGAACCTGCAAGTGTTGTATTCTTTGGAGCTCTAGTCTCTTTCACCTTCTTCCATTCACATGAGCTTTTTCTGACGAACCTGCTTTTCTTCTCTCTCCTGTTGACTTTTCTCTCCTTACCTTCGGCTCTCTTTTCCACTAGGCAGCGGAAGCAGACAAAAAACCTTCTTTGAAGGAGAAACTATTGGGTTGAAGAGTATCTTCTGGGAACAATAACAATATATGGACTTGTTATCATGCATAATATCTAGACTTTGGTTGGTAATTCATATGGAAAGCTTCATGAGGCTGCTATTTCTTTTGTCCAAGGCCTTCCATTGGAAGGTTGCCGACGGGAGGAATGACCAATTGAGAATAGATTAAGCTCTGCTGAGGAGCTTGCTTGGTCTTGTGTCTAAGCTGTCTAGTCTCACCCTTTGTTGACTCAGATGACTCCATCTTTACTTCCCTCCTTTTGACTTCCCCTCCCTTCCAACGCTCACTCTCATCCTTTCAAGCTCACTTAACTTTGAGAGAGTTTATATTTGCTATTGTTTCCTTGATGCAAATCCTTTCTCGTTCTCACCAAATGTTCCCCCCCCCTTTCTATTGCCTCTGATCCCTTGGTCTGCTTCTTTTCTCTCATGGCCTCTCATCCCTTGTTATCCCCTGGTTTGCACTCTCATCTGAAGACCCTAGCCGGTTCAAACTTCCATCATCATCCATGCTTATGTCCAAATTTCTTGTTCATCATCCGAGGAATTGTTGAGCCTGAACAGACTCTTTTCTTCCTTCCTCAATCTCAATTCAACACCAGGAACTCTAGCATAAAATTACAACAGAGTCGTAGCCTAGCCCCACCCGTACCTCTGACTATAGGATGTATGAAATCTCGCACAAGCACAACCTACCTAATCCTGACCCGCTCTATCTCTCCTCCATCTACCCCTTCCAACTCCCCTTCCAGGACCTACTGGAGGAGGACTTCCGTCTTCTTCCACCTGAGCTCCACGGCCGCTGTTGTTGGGAACTTGATCTGAAGGTTTTTCCGCTTCTACTCCTTGTGAAGGATCTGAACCGAAGCTTGGAGGAGGAGAAAATTATGAAGAAAGAAAGGCAAGAACGGTGAGTTTGGTGTAATCAAGAGCTTTCCAGGGGAGAAACTAGGAGAACGGAGGGGTGACTTGGACTTGCCCATGAACATACCTGTAATAGTTTCGAGATTCCCTAGCCACTTGCCACCTGCGAGAATATCGAGAAAAGAGCAAGGAAGACGTTAGTAAACGGCTTGTCCACATTTCCATATTCGATTGATTGCTGAGAGCATGCGAGATCCATTTATAAAAAAAAGAGAAGTCCAGCAAGAAGCCCACAAGTAACAAGTTGAATCTTCCTCTTCCCTATCCCTTTTTACTTTCCCCAGTGGTACCTCAGAAATATTGCAAACTAGCTAAAGTTGATTTTGATCTCAATTTGAGAGGATCGTTCATGAACATTCAGTTCCATCGTCTCGCTTGGGCTACCTCTCCCTGGTCTCCCACTCTCCAGGTCATTCCTAGTAAAGCTCACAGAAGCGACCATCCTCATGCAGAGATACGTTGAATTTGCTTTAGAAAGGAGGCTGCAGAGAGCAACCTCAAGTCAAAAGCAGACTCTAAAGGAGAAGGACTGCTTGGATGCTTGGAGCTCTACCTTCGTCTCTTCTTTCCTTCGAAGACACTCCGAAATTGAAGAGAAATTCCAGCTCGTCCAGTTGGAGTCAGGACGTCTCTCTCTCCCTTCCTCCCATACCATACCTCCCAGTCCAGCCTCGATAGCTGTCGTTTCAACCAAGCAACCACCGGATAGCGATCCATCCTCTCAAAGCCAACCATAGTCAACTTAAAACTCACATGCCAGTGCCAGCATCCCATTGAGGACCTCTTCTCTTTCTAGCCCAAATCAACAGACTATTCCACTGGGCTGTAGAAGCATGAGCGTCATCCAACGCTGTTGGCGGAGGTTCAGTAGATGAAGATGAAGGAGCAGCAGCATCCGCTGTACTACCTGATGTAGTAGTAGAAGCCGGTATATGTAAAGTAGATGAAGATACTGTTGCACCAGAAGTGGAAGGATCGGATGGTTGAATGGAAGTTGAAGGTTGAGTTGGATTCGAGATTGAAGTGTCACTAGTAGAAGCTGAATCCCTTGACTTTGATTTTGCCTTTGCATAAGGATTGACTAAGGGAACTTGGAGAACTATCGCTCTGATAGGTTTACGATGAGCTGGCATGAACTAGATGATTAGGATTGACGTTTGGGTGATGATAAGAATCAAGACAAAGTTGTTTCTCTCCTTCCAACACCTTCTACTTCAATTCATACAGATTCTAACCAATCATGGCATGGACTTGCAGTGGTAAAACCAACGCAGAACTGATCTCAAACCTTCGTTCCTCAGGGTTAATCAATTCTTCTCTAGTAGCTTCCTCGATGACAAAAGTGGATAGAAAGAATTACCTTCCTTCAACGTCAGCTTCAACTTCCACCTCTTATCAAGATTCACCAATCTCTATCGGTTATTCTGCGACCTGTTCAGCTCCTCACATGCACGCTCATGCAACTGAGGCTTTGTTGGATCATTTGAAACCTGGAATGAAAGTTCTCGACGTCGGAAGTGGAAGTGGGTACACAGTAGCTGTCTTTCATCATCTAGTCAATCAGAAACAAGGAGGCAAGGTCATAGGAATAGATCACATTCCGCAGTTGGTAGACTTCTCAGTCCAGAATTTGAAGAAGGATGGACTGGGGAGAGAGTTGGAAGTGGGAAGCATACAGATGATCTGTGGAGATGGCAGGGAAGGTGAGAGTTCGGTTTGAATGGAATGAACAAGGGTAGCGTAGGATAAAGATGGATAGAACAAATCAGACTCCCTCGATTAAACAGCTTACAAGGTCCACGAGTGGACCCTCTTCAGAGATCCTCAGCCTTCGCGAGGTTGCCGCTCAGTCACTCACAGGCAGCTTGCTGACGCTTCCCTCTCATTTCCCCCTCTTCCCCTCTGTTCTCACCATCTCGCAACATTCAATTCTCCTTGTCTAAACAGGCTACCCATACTCAGCTCCCTACAACGCCATCCACGTAGGAGCAGCCTCTCCAACTCTACCTCAAGCTCTCATCGATCAATTGGCTTCTCCAGGTCGTCTATTCATCCCTGTCGGAGAGGAAGATCAAGACATCTGGATAGTCGACAAAGATGAGAGGGGGAATGTTAAGAAGGAGCGGAAGTTTAGGGTTAGAGTGAGTAGTTTTTGGGAAAGAGCTTCCCCTCGACTTCTGGGAAAGAGTTGCTTCCCGACAGCTGAGAGCATCAAGGTGCTGAACCCAATTCCTTCTTTCCTTTTTCTTCTTACTTTCAAGTATGTACCTTTGACGGATGCAAGCAAACAATGGAAATCTTGAACCAACTTCACGATCTTGAAAGAGTTTAACCGTCCCTTCCATTCTCCTAAGCTCTGATCCTTTTTCTACTTCTGCTTCTTTCACTTCTTTAATTTCGCTTTCAAAACCATTTAAAACCTGTAACAACAATTCCCAATCAATGTAACAACCTTCAAACCATTCAAGCTCATGTCATTTTTCGTAATCGTTTTGTACCAACTTGGATCTTTGTTCCAGATCCTTTGCAATCCATTTGAATTGCTCAAAAGCCTTCGTGTTTAACTATCACATCTTAGGTAAATTCAGAAAAGCGATTCAAGTCTCCCAAGAAAATTGACTAAAGGTTGATACCTGAGCATAGTACTTGAGTTCTGAAAATCCGTGAGTCTTTTCTCTCTTCACCCCATGATCACAATATAGTCCCGAAGTCGTCGCATCTCATAACTAACCGTCTGTGACACGATTGAGAAGAACTTCAACTGATCTTAACTATATTTCCTTTTCACTACTTCCTTCGGGCTTTGGTCTCCAAACTCCAACTCCCTTCTCGTCGTTCTCATTCCCAGTTTCCCAGGTCCTAAAAATCAGTTCTCCAGATCACGGAAGTCCAGCAAGCAGCAAACTCTCTCCTTTAAGTTTTCTTTCCTTTCAACATTCGTTCAAAATCAAGCAAAGACTCCCTTCCAAGTCAGCGGCTTCTAAACGCCATCACCATCGCCAAGTGTCTTTCAAATCGCCTCAGTCTCCTATTTCGTCTTCTTTTCTTCTCTCTTCTTCCTTCCCCAGTCTTTGCTCAGATCCAAAGATTATGACCACTTCTTTACAGCCTAAAAGCTTGCCTATCTTGCCTGTCCTTCGAAAGTTCAGCCTTCTCTTTGCCTTCTCTTTTAGCTGTCTCACAAAAAACCAGATACAGCTCACTCTGATGACCCCTCCCGGTTTGAAACTGTGACTTCCCTCGAAACCAGGTGATCCCATCGGCTTTCTCACAGCAAGTGATCGAGGTACCTACCCCAAGGTCAGACCAGGCTTCTATAGGCTTTTCTATTCAGCTTGCCACCACTGAAAACCTCTCGGAAAAATCTGAATCAACTTCTTTTTCTCCCGAATCTGAGCAAGACTGTTTCATCTGTTGAACTCGTCTAATTGTCCATTTCTCATTACATTTCGTTACATGCCCAATGTACGTCCCTTCTCTCCCTGTTTCGTTCATCCGTTTGCTCTCCTTCAACCTTCACCTAAAGTCCAAAACTTCCAACGCTTCCTCTGATTCCATCATATACGGCCGTGTTGTCCAAAGGAATGTATTGTTTGGTGATGATCTTGATTGATTCTTGAGCAGCGATTCCTCCTAGAAGTGCTGAAGTTGATGATAGATCAGAGTGAGCCGAGCGAACCCTTTTTGATAGCAAGCAGTGAACAAGGAGAAGAAGAAGCAAAAGAGAAAGTTGAGTGAGAGAGTCAGTAACCAGAAGATTCCAGAGAAGAAGAAAGGAAGAACGAGACCAAATTCGAAGAAAGAACTCACATTTCACTCAAAGCATCATCAATTTTCTCCATCATAATCTCATCGTCTTCTGAGATCTCATACTTCTTCAATAACTCCTTTGCCAATTCCTTCATCTTAGTTTCATCGGCAGTTAAATCGACCTCTTCGTCCTTTTCATCTCCATTGACTCCCAAACAAAGATTTGTAAACCCTTTGCTGGCACCTGGCCATCTGCTTTCAACCTTCCAAAATTCTTCCGCAACTTCAAAAGCCAAATGTTGTTGAATAACCGGTCCAGGAGGATCTAAAACACTCCAGAAAGCTTCCTTAACTTTGTCAGCTTTAGGTGTCTCCTTACTATCATTTAGACTTCTACCTCTGATTAATTTCAGATAACCTGCATTCTTCACGAAAGTTAAGATCTCTTCAGAATTGATTGTATCGGGTGGAAGTATTAAGGAAGAGAGTAGGTTTTGAAGATGGGAAGTGAAATTTTGAAGATCTTCTACATGTTTTTGACGATAGATTTGAGATAGGGAGATGTAGGTGGAAGACAGCGATTTGAAATCTGGAAGAGCACCAGATAGGGGTAGAAGTCCTTCAGAACCAGGTGGTGAAGAAGTTGGAGATGAAGAAGTGAAAGAACGTAGAGCAGAAAGGAGTAACCAAAAGTTTGAAGACTTGACATAGAATGGAAAGTGAAAATTGTGACGAGTAAAGGCAGAAAATGAGGGAGTCAGCGTTTCGGATCGGAACACAAGGAAGAGATAGAGGTATTTGAGAGAAGAGGGGTTACGACGACGAACTGAGAGTCCGACTATTCAGCCCCCACTCCCTTTCTTTTCTCTCCCAAATTTGCTTTCGTCCGAGATCTCCTTCATCACATTCAGCTCCCCAGGGATCAACTTCACGAGATACTCACCTCCTTAGTAACCTCACATTCAGGATCCTTGAACCAAGCTTGCAACTCTTCCGTAACTTTGTCCTCGGCTCTATCACCAAAAACCCATCTGCCCAAATTTTCCTTAGCTTCATCCCAATTTTCCAAATCCAAATCGCTTGCCTCCTCCCCGCCCTTCTCTCTAGCCTCTTTGATGACCTCTCCTCTCATTGTTTCCAAAAGTTCCTTGAATTCATTCTTCTGTGCTGTTTTCTCCTTTCCTGTGAGACCTGGGGCGAGAGCAGGATGATGAGAATGAGTTTGACACCAAACTGAAAGAACTCGAAGTAAGATGATTGGGAATGGTACGTGAGTGATTTGTTGAGTATTTGGTTTTCCGGTTGAGGGGTCGGGAAAATCAAGGTTGTAGGATTGGAAATAGGAGATCAAGGTGGGGAAGGGAGTTAGGAGACGGAGAGCGTTGAGAGATGGTGGGTGGGTTGAAATGACTGGGAATGGAGGAAGGAAAGGAGGGCTAAGATTTCTGTTAGTTTCGAGACCTTTCCAACGTGGATCTGCTCTGGTTTTATCTTTCCTTCAAGAGAAACTTCTCAAATCTACCTATAGATACAGATCTGTTTCTCTTAGAACTCACTTCCAGCTTCTCTAACACAAACTCTAACTCTTCCAACCATTCCACTGCCTTCAACGATCATCAAAGGTCTTGAATTCTTTTTCTTTTCGATTTCTGAAGTTTCTTGAGAACCTCCGTTCCAACAGATTTCGGCAAGTTGAGAGGTGAAGCTTGGAGATTGGTTTACGCAAATCACTAGAGATGATTCTCGGAGCAGGGAGGAGTTAGAACTTAGAAGGGAGGAGGGAGACTGGAGGGAGAGGGGTGACAGGTGTCAGTGAAGGGGGACGAAGGCGTTCGAGAAGCAATGTGTCAACGCAATAAGACGTTTGTGATAGTTATCGGACAATGACTATAAATGGGAAGGAAACCGGAACAATTTGGGAGGTGGCAAAACTTGAGAGGGTCGTTTTGCATTTGGGAGGTGGTCTAATCTTTCCAGCCTTGCTTCCCTCCTACGCTGAACCTTCTCTCATGAGCTCTGACTTTAGCAATCGATATCCAATTTCCATACAACTCTGAATTCCATCCCAAGTTCTCTCTCTTCCAAGTCATTACTCTCTCTATCAAATCAAACTCACCTCTTCTCTACCCTTACCCTTGACGCTATCATTCAATTCTCCCACCAACCTAGCCATTTCAATAGCTCTACTCTTTCCTAAACTACTCTCTTCCAAAAAGAAATTGTTCCCGATATCTTCTTGGGTGACTTTTCTCTCATCTAGAACTACAAAGTTACCTATTCCAGGTAGGACTAGGTTCTTTAAAACTTGAGCTGAAAGAGAAGATGAACCTATGATTAAAACTTTTGAGGATTCTAAAGAGGTTTGACCTGATGCTGCCCAGAGACGAAGTTGTCGATCATAACGTTGAGTGTGAGCTGAGGGACGAGAACTGTGAGAAGAGAAGAGAGCAGAGCGGGTTAGAAGATGACAGGCGAGAGGGGGAAGGAAGAGGAGGAAGAGGAGGAGAGGAGGGACTCACTTTTCTGACATGACTGGAATCGAATTGACTAGGAAGTAGCAATTCCAAGTTGTTGGAAACGGGAGAGGGGAGGGATGAAAGATAACGGTGTTCCAGTGAGAGTATACTGGTAGCCCAGAGCAGTGCCGAACGTTACGTCGGTCTTTTTTCTTCCTCTCCTCTCCTCTCCCTTCTTCTCCTTCTCTCTTCTCTTCCTCTTCCTCTTCCTCCTCTTCTCTTCTCTTCTCTCTCCTTTCTTCTCTCCAATTTTCCACGTGTTCAATCATGAGCACACCCATGCCCACTTCCAATTCAAGCGGCAGTACTAGTGCCATTGCTGCTGCTGGACAGAAACGGAAGCGAGCTTCTCTCGCAGCAACTACTACTACTACTTTCACTTCCGATCACCAGCCTCAAGCTAAAGTTGAATTAACAATCTCATCTTGTCTATCAACTCTTCAACAACAAACGATTAACTCTTCTTCATTCTCACCGACAATTCTTCGACCGATTTTACAATTCTTAAGAACTACAACTAGAACTGATAGAATGCAGAACATTCAACTTGGGGATTCAAGAGTGGATCTGGCTAGAAAGTTGACTCAATCTACAAACACGAATACCAAGGGAGATTCAGCAGAAGAGAGATCGGATGGTGGAATCCTCTTAACTCTTTGGTCAAAACTAGAAAAAGACTATCAAATTTCAATCATAGGGAATTCAAATCCGACTTTATCAAATTTACTCTTAAACCTGCAGATCCAATTGTTAGAGACTGTTTCAAACGTCCTAAGGATTCTCAATTGTAATTACATAACACATGAAGATGGAGTTCCATTGATTTTACAATTACTTCCTTCTTCTTCTTCTTCCTTGAACATGCCTTCTTCTGAGACATCAACCGGCATATATTGGAAGAAACTCATCTCTTACTTGTCCACCATCGATTCCAAGGGGAACAGAAGTGGAACTGGGGCTGGAGCTGGGTTTGAGGCTAGGAATTCAATTGCCATCTATCCTTTCAATGAAGGTTTGGTCTTGGCTAGTTTGAGAGTCATTAGAACGATGAATGAATATCAAGATTTCAAACGGTGTAGGAAGTTGGAAGTTGGAATGCCTTGGGATTCAAAGGTGAGTCTTCGATGGGAGAGGGAGGGAGAGCTGAGAATGTTAGAAGAGATGGAGACAGACAGAGCCTCACCCTACCGAGATTCGTGGAGTATGTCAAATCAGTCTCGGCTGTTTCAAGTCTTTCTCTTCATCGAAAGAGAACAGAGTTCAAAGGCCTGAACAAGTGGGGGGGGGGTGCTCTTCTTTTCAAAACCGCCTCTTCTTGCACTCATCATCTCTTCTCTTTCTTCTTCCCTCTCTTGGCAATCCCTTCCAGATCCTCCAAAAACTCCTCTCTCACATCCGAAAACCATCAAAGTCCTCTAAAAAAAAACCTAGTCTCCCAACTCTCTGCTCACCAGACATTCAAACCTCGTCAATTCTCCTAATCCTATCTTTCTTAGGTTCTTCTTCCAGTAGCTCATCAGCTGGCGGTTGTTTACCTTTCGCTCTCTCCAATTCCAGTTCCAGTTCCACCTCGGCTTCAACCTCAACTCATCCAAACGTTCCCCTCTCCCTAAAAACCTCGTTACTTCTCCTCCCAACTTCTCCCATCCTCACCATCTTGAAATCCTTAAAGAAACTTCCCAATCATAATCTGGTCGTTCACATTCTATTAGCTCTACAAAACACGTTGGTCAGAGATCCTAGAATTCAAAAAGTTAGGAAGATTGGTGTCTTTAATGAATGGGTTTTGAAGGATTTGACTGGCTTCATGGAGGATTCTAGACCGGTTTGGAATGGGGTTTTAGGGAATGGTGGGAGTGACCAAGAGGAGAAATACGGTAAAGAAGAGAATGGAATGGAAGTTGAAGAACAGAAACTGGATGAAATCGTTCATGGGTTTCTAACAGGTTTATGTGCGAATAGAGGAAAAGGAATTAATTATGAAGATGAAGGTTGGTTTCCTCGAACTGTTGAATCGGATTCAAAAGGAGAAAACCTGGCTTCTGAGGTTTTGGGAGAAGGATTTCTGGATTCTCAGGATCAAGTCTTCAACAGAAATACTTCTAACAGCTCTAAGCCTCAAGCCATCTCTCCAATTCGAAACAAGATCTTGCTATCTCTTTTGAAGTACTTGACTCCTACTCGGAATGTTTTACATTCTTCTTTGACGCTAAGTATTTTAGAAGCTACTCCTGAATTGATTCCAGCTTGGTTGCCTAACAGCAGTTTAATGTCTAGCATCTTGGAAGTTAGGAACAGCAGTTCTTGGATTGGTGGAGTTGGGTTTTTGAGTAGATGTTTAACTCTCTCTTCTGAGGAAGCTGAGACTGATGGATTTGGACCTCTCTCGTTAACTTTTCCAGAATTCCCAATTGGGAAAGGCCCTCCTCCTTTCAAGATTTTAATAGAAGGTTTGATTCCTTCTCCATCTTCTAGTTCAAGTCAAACCCCACTTCATGGAAGTGGGACTTCAAATCCATTAAAGAATTTCTTTCTAAAAGCCATTGGAAATGATGAAAAATTGGTTAGGTTCATAAGTGGGAACCTTTTGATCAGAATCTTGGAGAGAGTTGAGAAATTTAGAGAGATTTGTTTGCAGAGAGCTTTAGAGGAAGGAGAATTTGAGTCGCAAGATGAGGTTCAACGGGCAGTTGGTGAAAGGTTTTTGAACGAGATGCAAGAATTAAAGAGTGGGAGTTTCAACAAAGGAAATGAAGGGAAAGGTAGATGGTTACACAGGTTGGATCAAGTCGAGAAGGAAGTTGGAAAGAGACTTCCTGATTTTGGTTGGCTTTTAGCTATGCTTTGGGAGAAAGATGAGAAAAAAATGGAGAAGAAAAAAGGAAAGAAGGGAGACTCTGAGGATGTTGATGAGAAGATGGAAGAAGAAGAAGTCATTAAGGAAGAAAGCGAAAACAAAGAGGTTAAACATGATTTCTTGTTAACTGAAATGAAGCTTAGGATCGTCGAGGTCTATCAGAGAGCTCTACCTAAATCTTGCTCAAATTCAAGTTCTACTGCAACGGCCGGTGAAGGTCAAATTGATATTGGGAAGCTGTTGAGTGGTGGATTCGTTGATCACTCTTCTATCGAGGTAGGAATGGAGGTGGATGGAGCTGGGGAAAGAGATAGTAGTTCCAAGATATTGAACAATAGAATGAAGGTCTTATGTCAGTTGCATTGTTTGAGGATTATTTCTCCTGGTTCATTCCTTTCAACTCCAAGCTCTACTTCTACTTCTAAGAACCTTCAAGAGCCAATTTCAACCAATTTCGACATTTTTGCGAAAACCTCAAATGGAACCAACCCTTCTGCTGCTAGATCTTATTTCTGTCTTCTCTTAGCTATCTACATTGGATCTCATGAAGCTGAGATCAGAGAAGCTTGTGAACTCGTTTTAAGAGACAATGTCTCTAGGAGTGGAATATTAGGAGATGCTTCAGAAACGGAAGAGAGCTTTGTCACAGGTTATGTCGGAAATGAATGGAAAGGTTGGAAAGAAAGTTTACCAATTGGAGAGAGATCTTTTGACTTTAATTCTCAAGCCATAGGTTCTCCTTCAAATGATTCAACAACTCAAGATCTTCCCAGTTCAGATGATATCCAAACCTCAAATTCAATTCCAGATGCCATCTCAGAAGAACAAGCATGCGTTTTAATTTTCTTAGATGATTGCGCTCAAAGATGTGTCAAAAACATTTGGAGGTATAAGGAAAGTGGAAAAAATCTTTTGGCCTCAACTTCAAATTCAACTACAGAAAGAAGGGTCTCAATCCCACCTTTACTAATGGTGTTTTTGGAACAGTTCTCAATTAGAAGTAAAAAGAGAATCTTTGATCCTATAACTGATACTGCTGTTGATGATTCAACTTCTGAGAGAATCATTCTAATCAACTTCTTGACTAGGTTTTTGGTCAATTTCATCGCTAGAAATGGTAATGATGAGAGATTAATTGAAGGGGTTTTGGGAAATTTAAAGGAGGTTCAAAGGGATTTGATGGAAGGCGAAGGACTTGAAGAAGGGAGAGGGAAAGGAAATGTTCCTTATGCTTTCAAGACGATGGTGGATTCAATCAATGTCTTGAGAGAGGAGAAAGACGATTTGATGGAGAGAAAGAAAGGAAAAGATCTCAAGGGGTTTGAAAAATCTTGTCTTGGTGAGTTCAAAATTAAGCTTCTGGCGAAGTTGTCTTCTTCTTGGGTTTCTTTACCCTTTTTTTTAATGATGAGAATCTCTCTTATTAGCACTTTATTCTGAATTAATTTCCTCTGAAACTTCTCATCTGACAAGAGGGAATGTTTTGGAGATTTGTAGATTCGCTAAATTTAATGTCTTCAACCTTCTGAACAAAAAAAAGGGACCCTTTTCAACGGCTTTGCTACTTCTCTTTCACGTTCTTCCGTTACTGACTTTCTACCTTTTCTCTTCTCTCTGACCATCGTCGTTCCTTTCAGCCACAAACAAACCAAGATCAATCAGAAACCTTCTAAGATCTGTTGCTAGACCACTTTCATCGAACGATGTCCTTCATCTTACCTCTTCAGTGTTCAAGTTAGTGGAAGTAGGTCATCAAGACGCAACTCAAATCTTGACGGAATTGAATCCAATGGAAGAAAACCTTTGGCTTGCAATTGGGAGTTCGAAGGAGAGTTCAATAGATTTACCAAGCTGTGTCTATTTGATTCATGCTTTAGCTTTTGATCCAATCAAAGCTTCAAGTGACAAGATTAACAATGTCGGAATGGACTTGAACTTCAAGAAAGTTTCAGATATCGAAAAACAAAGCTCTAGTAACCTGTTGGTTAGTAGAACCAAAGCTTCAGTGTCGTCTACCTCTACTTCTTCTGTTTCTTCTGATTTAGCCATCCTAGAGCAATTCCTCAATGAAGACAGTAATGAGATGGTCAAAGTGATTTGTTTTGACTCAAAGACAGGTTTACCTTCAATTCTAAGAGAAGAAAAGGATGGTGAAAAGAGGGATGAGCTTTTAACTTCATTGACTACCATGATTGTTAGAGTTGTCGATAGTTCAGATCCTCAAAATAGAGTTCTAGTCAATGGAATCACCGAGCATTTGATAATTGCTCTCGAGAAAACTGGTTCAGCGTCAAGAATGGCAATCGAAGGAGAACTCTGTTTTACTTCCTCTTTACATCTAGTAGAGCAAGCTCTAATCTTTCTGAATGACTCTCAGCTTTTTGAAGTCAGTCAAATCATAATTGCTGCTCTTGAAGGAAAGGTGGAAGAAAAGCAACTAGAGAATCTCTTTGACATCCTCAGAGGCTCAATCGAACTGGCTTCAAATCCGTCGAAAGTGCTTCAATTCTTAGAATCAAACCTCTTCAAATTAGTTGCTTTAGCCTCCAGAGTAAGAGAAGGTTCAAGAGGTGCCTTGATTAGTCTTCTAGAATCCATCTTATCGGACTCAACCTCATTCATTGCTCCCCAGGGTCATCAACAGGTGGAAGACGTTGAAGTTATGGATTTCCTCAAGCTTTCAGATGAAAAGGGAGTCGATTCCATCACCTCAAAATTGATCTACAGATCTCGAAGTCTTGCCACGAAGGTTTCAAATTACGTCAACAAGCATGTTTCATCGGATTCTTCGATTGCAGCAAGGATACCTCTCTCGATCCATGCCTACCTAAATGATCTATCCAAGTCTCTTGGCGTTGAAAACTTCACAACGGAACCTGTTCTAATCGAAACTCTGGTTACTTCGTGCTTTGAAGAGGACCTCATGATTTCTGGATTGGCTTGTTCAAGTGTTGGACTTCTATTCTCCTCGGCAAAGGAGGTCAATCAAGAAGGAACTATCCTCGAACTTCTAGCAAACTCCATTCCATCAACCCCTTCCTCCTGTTTTAAGCTTGGATTCATCTCTCTAGTCACTTCTATTCTCGGAGCAGGCGGTCTTGCTCTCCCTGAACCCGCTTCGAAGTTGGTCCATGCTCTGCTCGACAATGGCCTTCTTTGGTTGGTCAGAAGATTTGCGGAAGATGAGCAGGACTCGCCAGAGCTGGTCGAGGCTATCAAGGTCTTCAACACTTTCGTAGAGAAGTGTTGGAACAAAGCTATTCAACCAAAACCTCACTTGGCGGACCCAGTCATAGAAGCAGCCATCAAGAATCGCCTCTCAGAAGTCCATCAAGTTGGACTCATCAGCAGTCTATGCAAAAGGTCTTCTTTGAAATCCACATCTCTCTCAAGGCATTTGAATGCGATTCTGGCTCACTCTAGTTTCTCCGTCGTAGCTGGAAGATTGGGAGAGGACTCAGATCAAGTGGACGCCTCCACTCCTTTGGTCGAAGCAAAAGAAAGGAACTCTCAAGTATCGAGAAGGGATTCGCTCGTCAAACTCATCCATTCCATAGCTATGAAAGACGTAGAAGCTCTGGCCTCTACTTCAGCTTCATCAAAATTTATCTCTATCTATGGAGGAAGTCTTTCATTCTCTGATAGACATCTACTAGAGATCCTCTTCAACTTCGAGAACACGGGTAGAAGCGGATCTTTCTTAACTCTTCTCAGTTCCTGGTCTCCGACCGTGTACGGAAGTCTTGGATCGAATGGAGAAAATGTCAAAGCAATGGACGCTCTACTGGCTCTCGATCCAACCAAAGTCATGAACACATGCACAGTCTTTCCAAGGGCTAGATCGTTCTACTCAAGCGTCTCGGGTTTGGATCCTTCCGTCGTCGATGATGAGAACGATGTAGAGGGAGAGGTCGCAGGAGAGAGTCTTTACGATCCCTGCTTCGTTCTCGGTCTTTTGGGAGCTTCTCTAGCTGAAGTGGGTTTCAGGTTGAGTGGTCTTCAATGGTTAGCAATTCTTCGTTCCAACGCTTTGGGTTTAGCAGTTTGCTCTCTATCTTCAAGATGCAACGAAATTAGGGAAACTGCTTCTTCAATTCTTTCAGGAGTCCATGCTGGTGTTTCTTCCATCCAATTCGTCGAGAGAGATCACTTTCTGTTAATCTTGGATTCATTGAGAGATTCAATTCCTCCAGTCTCATCAGAAGAAGATGACGGATCTAGTCCATCTCTACCAATCACAACAACTTTATTCGTCGCTCAAGCTTTACGTTCATTGACTGCGCCCTCATCTTTCACCTATCCGATCTTTTCAAGATTCTTACTCCAGAGACCAGAGTTGGATATCAGTGACGTTCCTCTCTTCTATAATCTTCTTAACTCTTCAAGTAGTGAAACTCATAGACAAGAGAAGGCCTGGATATTGAGATTCTTAAGAGATTCGATCAAGGCAGGTGGTAGAAACGAATGGAAGATCTTGAAGAGGAGACATACTCTAGACGCGGTGATGAGTCTCTATTCTAGCATCTCCAATCAAGTTCTCTTAAGTGGAAATGGAAGTGGCAACGGAAGCAGCGGGAACAATGTCGAGAGCTTCAAGTCTTCAAGAGAGTTGATTAGACAAATCATCCTGGGATTGGTTTCGAAGCCTAGCATCGCTATGGAAGTCATTGGTCGTAGAGCTCTACTCAATTGGATAGTTCAAGAACAATCCTTGGAGAGGAGATCTTCACTACCTGAATCTCAAGATCAAGATGCTTTCAGCTCGACGAAGCCTAACTCTACTTCTATTCTTTGGATTCAAGTCTTGGAGAAAGCTACTAGGAACATCGATCTCGACAAGTTAGACTCTTTGACCGGCAATGGAACTTGGATTTCGACTTCTATGGACATTCTTTTAAACGCCACTGGGGCTCAATCGAACCCTTCATCTAGCATCCCAATTTGGTCTCAAGATTCGATCGAGGAAGTCAAGTCTCTCACTCTAACTTCTAGAGTGATCAGAAGGATCATGGAACATCTCAGGAAGAATGGGATCAGAACTCATCAGAGAGGGTTAATCGACAATTCAATCTTACAGCTTCTTTCTTTTTTGATAGATCGATCTATCTTCCTGAAAAATAAAAATAAAATCATCAAGATTGCAAGAAGTGGAGAACAAGAGGAGGAAAGTCAATTGAGGGAAGAGATTGTCAACCAGAATTTGAGATCAACTTCTCATCATCTTTACGAAGCAATCTTGAGTTTCCCTCATGTTTCTGGATCTGGAGTCGCTAGAGGTGGAAAGGAAGTAGGAATCACAAAGCTGTTTGAAAAGGTTCTGGGATTGGAACTAGGGTTTGGAGGGGAAGAGGCTAGAGAAATGATGTTGAGCTTGAGGTGAGGGGCGGGCTGAGAGAAGGACGGCAAAGAAACCAATGACTATTCATTTTTCATTTGTAACATTTAGCTCAAATCATCATTAATTATTTTTCATCCTGCTACTTATCTCTTGATGTTCAGCTGGATGAAGTAAATGCAAATCAAGCTTCTGCGAAGCGGATGATGAGAAAGTGTTGAGTTCAGCGACGTGTCGTTCGTACCACGACTGAAGACCCATTACAGCGAAAATGACCGCGTAACCCAACTGAGGAAGAAGAAGAAGGAAGATATGAAGGTGTAATCTGAATGAGATGAGGTCAAGAAGACCAAGTTGCATCATCAAAACTCTGACTTTGAATCTAATTCTTCTGGGATTGTTCGAATTAGTATAATATCTCTGAAAACTTCTCGGAATCAGCCTAAAGAAGAGAGCGGGGATAAGTGAGTAGAAAGAGAGAAGAGTTGACCTTCTTGATTCGTCCAACTTTCTAATCTGCCGTCTACACCCCTATCTACAGTTCTTTCACTCGACCCTTGTAAGCTTTTCTTGAACATTGAATTCTAGAGAAAGATCTTCAGACAATCTTCGGACAGTCTTTCTACTGTATATAGCAGAAGAGTCCAAGGTGAGTAAAGACGCTGGTTGATCCTGCTGTTTGATCCGTCTACTCACCCACTGATCCATTCTCTCATCATCTCAGCGACTGATCTTGACTCTTTATTCCCTCAGATTCCCTCAGATAGAACCGTCGGGTATTGCTCCTCTGTTGTGCGCAGGTATTCTGAGCTGAGAACCGGACGAGATTGGCTTCGAATTCGCTCTTCCACGAATCGAGAAAGACACACTGATCACCTCGAGTGAGTGAGATCGATTGAATATTGACTAAAGAGATAGTTTATAGGTAGCATAGAGAGAATGCAAGAAGAGCCGAACAGACATTGACTTTCCTTCTCATCTATCTCCGTTTTCCAGATTCCACTCCTCTTCTACCTCTCTCATCTCTCCCATCATGACCACAAGGAGTAGTATCGAGCGTTCAAAGAGAAAGCCAGTGAGCTTCAAAACCCTGTTAGAAGATGTGGTTCCCGTCATCGTCAAGGAGATCAGGAGATGGGCTTATGAAGAAGAGGCTGAGAGAGAATGGAGAGAAAGGAGAGACGAGAGAAGAAGGTGAGTTCCTGTCTTCAGAGGATCAACTTTCTCGTTTTATTTGATTCTGATTCTTGTCTTTTGTTTTCACTCTCTCCATCAGGTCAAGAGACTCTGCTCTCTCAGCTCTGACCAGGAGCTCCAAGTCGGATACAATTGCTGGCTGCCGCATCTTCTTCAAACGGTCACTGCCTCACTGATCACCATTCCTCTGATCTATCAGCTTCTTGACAGAGATCCAGAGAAAGCTCTGTTCATCAAGAGCTTCAGCATCATAGTTGCCCCGGTAGGGACTCAACAGGAGAGCTGTGGTGCCTTCATAGAGCTTTGGAGACAATTCAACTCCACTTTTGGACAAGAACTGACTCAGAAAGCAGCGGAACAGGTGGTAGTCAGGTTCATCCTCAGGAAATGCCAGCATCTTCACACTCTCAGCCTACAGGGTGGCATCTTCCGCTTCACTCTAACGGAGCAAAAAGGAGTTTCATTCCACTTCCTGACGCACTCTCTGAACAGACTGTTCTTGGGTACTTCTCAGGATCCGGAAAGAATGATGAATGTTCAGAACATGATTTGGATCCTGGTCTTCTGCGACCACCTATGTCAAGCCTCTCTCATTTCTTAACACTGGATGGTTACAACTTTCTTTTGAAGTATTCAGAAACTTTCGGAGATTGATCAAAAGTCAAAAGCTCGCTTTCTCACCCTACATAATCTAGGATGATGGCTCTATCAATAACGGTGGATGGTTAGAGAGAAAATGGAACAAAGAATTAGTGGGAGGAAATCTAGAGACGACAGCAGTCTATCACTTTCTTTCAAGTCAGCAACTCTCTCGATTCTCTGGAAATAATTGCTGGAGCTGCATCCACTACTTCTGGTGACGAGTCAGTTGCCAAAGTAATCGGCAGACTGTCTCTCAAGTCTCTCCGACTCTCATTCTTCCATCAAACCCCTTCGCCTCATTAACCTCGTTCTTCCACAATCCAGCAAGATAGATCTCTCAATGTTTACAAACCTAAAGACCTTGAGTCTGGATTGTCTTATGCTGAAGGAGATGAAGGAGAAGAGCCTAGGTTCCTTGCTGTCAAGCATCGAGATTCTTCATCTTCCATTCTACAGGTTTGGTGAATCTACTTCCAGTGGCAACTTCAAAGAGGAGGGTCTGCTATCAAAAATTCTTTCAAGTGGGCTTCTTCCAGATATGAGAGAGATGGCTCTACCATCTAGACTTTTTGACGTGAACGCTTTAGAAGCAACATCCTCCCGCTCAGTGATCCTTTGGAAAGAGGGAAGGAGACTGTTGACAGAGCACAAGAGGATGAAAAGTGGGGTCAAGCTGATGACTGTGGAGCTAGGAGAGACAGGTGAGTGGCGTTTGTGGAAGTAATTCTTCCTTCAAGGACAGGAAACGTCTGACTTTGCGTTTCCTTCTTGTTCCAGTTGGTGACAAGTCCAAAGAAGAGAACTATATTTCTACAATTCAGTGGATCTCTCCCTTTCTAACTGACACCATTCTTCTAGCAGAATATAGCCCGCAAGACGATCTTTCATCCAAATGGAAGAGGTCAAAATGCAAGCTCAGATTGCGATAGATATGGACTTCTGTTCTCTCTCTCTCTCTTGCTCTCTTCTCGAACAGTTGGGGATGAGTCAAAGGGAGAGAAATGCTTTTCTTTGTTTCAATGGATCTCTCCCTTTCCTCAATGATCAATCTTCAAGGATATCACCACATTGGAAGGAGGTTTTGCTCACTTACTTTACTGACAAAGAGGATGTGGCGACGGACGAGATGGGGAATTTGGGATGATGGACACGTAATTGATTTGGTAGCTAGTCCAGTGTTCAAAGATCTTGACTCTGTAGCTTCTCACTATTCATAGAGCAGAATGAGGTTGTTTGCGATTCGATTGACTTATCAGAAGAGGGCAAAGAGAGAGGAGGAGAATCTCAAGCATCTTGACACCAAACAGATCAATTAGGAGGCAAGAAGATTCAATTCCTATAAGAAAAGAACTTCAATAGAAGAACCGCATTACGCATAGTAGCGTACAGTAAACAATCTCACTTTGTCATCTGTAGGTGAAGCTGCTACCTTTGTGTCCTCATCTCCTCTCATATTTCCAGATCATGGCGATGGTAAAGGTGAGGTGAACTGCAATCGGATGAATTCACTCGAGGATCATATTGATTAATTTCTCGCCTGCCCTCAATCCAATCAGAATATGACTTTGTGGTGTAACGGTTGCATGCTTTCTTTGGGAGTGACAGTTGTTCAATCACTAAACCTTCATAACTGGAAGAGGCACAGGGTTCAACTCCCTGCAGAGTCCTGTTTTTGGCCCTCAAAGCTCCATCCTCTCATCAGTGAACTGGCCAAGTGTGGTTTCCTCCCATCTTTTCCCCTCAACCAATTCAGCCCCCTTTTTCGTCAAAATAACACCGCTTCATCCCCTTTTCCAACAGTCTAATATGTCACCAACCAATGAAGACAGGAGACCCTTGGATATGGCAATTCAAAACCAGTTTTCCCATTGTACATTGTAGGGAGGAAGAAATTCTCGCAATAACCATTTAAAAATGCCAAAGTAGGAGGAGCATCAATACAGAGAGAGGGCAGTGGCCATGGTGTTGAGCCACTTCATGTTCTTCTGAAAAGAATAAAGGACAAAATGTGAACAGCATAATGGTTTGAAGTGAACATCCTGGGGTAGATAAGCTGAAGAGGCTGTGGAGCAAATGCTTGGTTTTTCAATCGATCAACCAATCAAAGTACAATCGATCTTGATGGAAACTTGGAAAAAGGGTCTGACTGCCACCTGTCAAACCCAACTTTCCTCGACATTTCTCTTGTTTCACTACTTCACATCCTTTAACACATCAAACAGTATCTTTCGAAATCATGTCAAAGAAAGTAAGCTTTGGAACTTCAAGCGAATCACCTCATACCTCCTCTGCTGGACGATGTTCCAGCAGGAATTCCACTTCATCTCACCTTTCACCTAGTCTAATTTCTGTTAACTAGTTTCAAAACTGCCCTCGCTTCTGTCTTTCAGGGCTGAAGAGCTGCAGCTCCTCACACTTCTGTTCCAACAGCATCCATCCTCAAAAGGCACTCTTTGGTAAGTATCTCTTCATCCGCCATCTAGTGGTCCAGCTATGGATTGCTCTAATACATTTCCTTCATTCCTCCTCACCCTTTGCAATTATTAGGGTCCATCCTCCATCAAAGGAACAGGGCATGAGACATCCTCAGAATCATTCTCCGGTGGAAGAAACAACAGCCTAATACACTGTCAAACAAGTCTTCGACATCTCTTGTCCCCATAGTCCTCATTGACAACAATCCAAGGCAAGAAGAAGCATCTGAAGCAGGATCTGGAGGAAGGTCAATCAGTGCTACTCCTCTCCTACCTTCTGGTACACCTCATATTCTTAGATCTGCGGCAACAAGAGGAAAAAGGGGGAAAAGGGACTCAAGCCTTCAGACTCCAAAAAGATCGAAGAGATAGTTTGTCATTCAGCTCCACTTATTTCGGTCTGTTCTCCTTTGACCTTTTGTCCGTAGCAATTTTCTTTCTTAAAGTAAATTTTGGAGTGTCAGAGCAAGAGTTTGTGCAATGAATTCACAGGTGCTAGAAGGTTTTTTTTTCTTTCTTTTTTTCTTTGAAATAGTTTTATTTCAGGGTAGCTCCTTGGTGATGGAAAGCTAAATGGGCTCCAAGCTACAGCTTAAGGAACTGCATCTCTATACAACGGGGCATCTGGAACAATTGGAAAATCTGGTTCTGGAAATGGTGACTCAGAGAACAGGAGAAAAGAGAAGGGGAATGGGATACACTTTGAAAAATTGGTTTGGTTTGTGGGTGACTTGATTTGGGTCTGAAATTAAAACTGGGAAACGAAACTTGAGAGATGATTGGTTGGAGATTTGGTTTCGAATAGATAAAACATAAATGAAAAAATCAAAATCAAATCGAAAACGAAAGTTGAGGTTTGATTCTTTGAACTGGGTTTGAGATTTGAGACTTCTTGCTTTCTCTACTTGACTTTCCCTACTGCTCTGCTCTTCTGAGGCAAAGGAGGTTGGAAGGAGAAATGACTGGGGTTGGAAGATTGGGAATTCTTTGATAGGCGTCTGTCTGTCTTCTCAACAAACTCTTTGAAACAAGCTGCTCCTAGCCTTGAATCTAGAATTAGATAGAGTCCCACTTGTTTCCAGTTGAAGGGGAGATCAAGATCTTGTCTTGACCTCCTTCCAACGCTTGACATGAGATGAGAGGATGAGATCTGAGGCTTGACATTCTTGCAATGAGGACAAGTTCCTTCTGCTAAAGGATGGTTGAACTTGAGATGGTACTCGTTGAAATCTCTATGACCTGTTTGAGGTTGAATATATCTGGAGAGAATATATCTTGGCCATTTAAGATAGAGATTTGAAGTACAATACTTTTCATCCTCCTAAAAGCAACTCTTCCTTTCCATATCTCTTTGAAAGATTGAATTGAACCCCCATTGTTTGCTCTTCTCTTCTTTGATACTTCTTTTGCAGGCTGAGAAAGAAGGAGTTGAGATCTTGGAAACACTAGAAGTTGAGGGTGAGGTTGGATTCATGGCTTCTGTAGCTGCTAACTTGGCTTCTTCATCGGCTACATCGTTTCCAGGGATGTCTGTATCAGAAGGAAGGGATCCATCTTAGTCAAAATTCATTCGTAGGGGAGAGATCTAACCAGTTCCTAACCTCTTCAAATTCGAGGAATTGATCTTGACTTGAGCAGATAGGAGAAGTCAGAGCTAGTTGAACTACTGAAGCGTTGTCTATGAAGAAGTAGATTTTCTTGATGGCTGGATGTTGAAAGGCGAAGTGAGTTGCTGCTTTCGATACTAGAGTTTGGATTTCTTCTCATCCTGGTAAGGAATAAGTTCTACAGAGAGGAGGATCAACGTCTACAACCTAGGTCCTCTCCTAGGAACTACCAACCAAAAGGTAGTGACCAATTTTTCGTTCCTTCTACTTGGAGGATGGAAGCTACAAGACTCTTCTCTCCCCTTCTCTCTCACCCTCCTCTTCCCCATCCCGCAGAGTACAATCTCAGAAGCAGGCATCAACTAATGACAAACCTATTCATTCAAAACACAATCAAATCGCAAGAGATAACCGAGAGATGGAACGAGAATTGTGGGATCTTGGTAACGCGCAGGAAGATCATCGTGACCAAGAAGGAAAAGCTATGGCACCCCCTCCTATACCATTCACTGTTGGATCCAGCCCTTCAAGGACAAGCGATCAAGCAGCTGATGACAATAATCCTCTCAACCACAGCATGGTTGGGGACGTCCCAACCGGTGAGCATTTGTCCTCGAATGAAGGATCGCTGGATGAGTTGGAATCGAGAACATTGGCGAAGTCAAGTTCAGAGAAAGACCTCTTTCGCCTTCTATCCACCAAGCACTCAATGCAAAACCTCCATAACTAGTTGCAGCAAATGAATTCAGCTCCATAGCCCATGCCTTTGGTCCGTTAGGAGGAAGAATGTTAAAAGGATGGAGAGCATTGGCGACAGTGAAGACGGTATACATCAATACTCTTTGGTAATGAACCGTCATCCCCAATAACACGTGAGTGATAACCCAGATCCTATGTTGAACTACATCACGAGACATCACTATGGCTTCCAACGCCAGACATAGAGTTCCCACGAAGAGGAGACTGAGGAGAGTCAAACCAACATCAAAGGTCGGTAAGAAACCCCAGTGAAGGTGAAGAACATCCGGGGCAGAATAAGTGATTTTCTTGAGGATTATCATCATTCCAGATAGACCTAGGATGCCAGAAGTGGCAAAAAAAGGTAACCAGACCTTCGATGCAGCTTAGGAGCTTTACGTCGAAAATGCGTGCTGAACTGAACTGGTGCTAGAAACGTCCAGATCAGAGCTGGAAACATGTGCAAGAAGTAGACCAAGATTGGGGCCGAGTTGAGCGAAGAAGATACGTGGAAAGATCCATCCTTGTGAATTGTGTTGTTGGCGAAAGTCAGGGCAGAAAACGAAGTCAGCGTGGTCATCTTTGTTTTTCTTTTCCTTTTCTTTTTTTGTTGCGTTTCTCTTTGGCAAACAACTCACCGAGATTCTGATTGAAGTGAGAGCGCTACGTCCTTCAGCTATGTTGTGAAAAACATCATGGTGAGACTTGAATTTCCCAGAATAAAAGATTGGCAGCTGTGCGCTGGTGACGGTCAAGAAGAGGCCCAACGTAATTGAAAGACTTCGTATTTGCTTTTCTGCTTTGAGTTCTGCCGTATTTACTACTAAGTGAGCTTTAAGAGGTTGCTATGTGAGTGGAAAGGGTGGGGGTCCGATTCGGAACCAGGAAGAGTCCAGCATTTTAAGGTTGAATCGCAATTGCCGAACTCAAAAATTGTTTTTGAACAGGTCGGAAAAGTCTTTGCTTGAGTACCGACCATGGGACCGATTAAGCAACCGAAAATTGAAGGCTCCGACGATACAAGCCAGTGTGTATTGATTGTACAAGGTTCTGTAATTGAAGCAAATCTGGACAAGAAAGGGCCGACCAAGAGCAAACGGGGCTGTCGGGGATTTTGTGTGAAAAAAGAGTGATCCGGACAGCGCTTTGCGAGTTTCAAAAACTTGAATCAAGTGTGTTGCGTGAAAGAAAGGGTCGCATGATGAATTGCAGTAAGAGTGCATCGGGTAACTTTCATTATGTGCCTCGTACTTATTCGGGAACGTGTTTGGTCATAGCAGTGGTTTGTTGTCTGTCACTCACAGCTTTATGATATGAAAGACAACACCACATCAAAACATAGATTTTCTACCTGATTCACCCTTTAATTTTTATTCATCCTTGCCTTTTGTTATTAGTTGCCCTTCCAACAGTGAGTTACGAATTGATTCATCATCGAAACGCAACTCAACTCCTCCTTTCAAAGCTGAACTGTTTCCTTCGTCTGCCTTCTTTCTTTTTTGTCTCTTTTTTCAGTTCATATTCCTTCTTTATTGTCGATCAAGCGCCCTTTGAAGACCTTCCGCGCTCAACAGATCATATCTGGAATTACAGAAGAATGAAGGAGGTTTTACTGACCGGATCTCTTGGATTCCTGCTCATCACTTTTGGGCTTCTTGCAGCTCCAGGTGGAAAGGTCTTACAACTTTTGTTGGCAAGTCAGGCAGATCATTCAACTTTGATCAAGACCCTTGATCTGCCTCCTCTTTTCCTTCCACTAAACATCACGGTTGCATTTTTCCATGACATCTTCAGTGCACTCGTCGGACAAGGGGTAAGTATTCAGTTCCAGATGAGTTCAAACCTTTATGGCCAATTCAGTCTGACCAAATCCTTCTCTTCTGTGTTTATGATCCCGATTTCTTATCAGCTTGGTGTACTTTTCCTATCCATCCAACTCCCACTCCTCACCTTCGTTCTCCTCTTTGCTGCTCGCCCCCGTGAACCCCTCAAAGCGAGGTAATCTTGCGTTGCGAATCTCGACCGGCCCTCTTTAGATTCTGCTAGGACAGGTCGTAACAATCGGTTTGACACTTTCGGTATTTTGGTTCCCGTGCTATGTTAGCCAAAGTTTAGGGAAATCATCGTCAAGACTTTCTGTCAAGTCCTCCGTCAACAATCTACTCTCGCTACTGCTTCCACTTGCGATGGCTATATGTGCAGCGACTGCTGTTGCTTCCACTAGGAACCATGCTTGGCCTTTAGCAAACCTTGCATTTCAAGTGAGTGCAGCTACTCTCTAGCTTTTGCACCTTTACAATTCCCACAACTGAAATTGCCCTTGAACCACTTTGCCCATAGTATTACCCCTTGACGTTTGTTCCACTAGCTTTTAGTTCTCCATTCAGAGATCTGGCAACAGAGACTTGAGCAGCTCCGCCTTGTTCTCTTTTGTTGGAGAGGCGTCTTCGATACTATGGTGGTTAGTCTTGAATGGTTTTCTCCACGTTCTTGCCTTCAAATGGGCGGCCTACTCCAATTCTCGACAAACTGGCCCCTCACATTCATTTCAAATTTTCCCCTTATACCTTTTTCAGGGTTGGTCTGCCTTTGGCGCTTTTGGATTTCGGTCCAATTGATGTTGGTGAAATTGGACCTGTCACTTTCAAGCATTCAGCCCAAGTAATCTCCCCTGCTCTCAAAAGCATCTTTACTTTAAACGCATCGGCTCGATCTAGGTTCAGGTCAACTTTAGGACAAGAGATTGGGGATGGTGCTTTTTTCTGATCTTTGATGCAGCTGCTCTTCTGGTGGTATTCGTTGCTGTTGTGGCCATTGACTCGAAAAACGAAAAGGAAAACATGAGAGTTGAAAACCAGCTATCATTGAAAAAAATGTTACAAAATCTTCTTATCGGTGGACCTGGGTTAGTGGCTGCTGCTTATTGGCAGGAGAAAAGCCGATCTGAGGTTGTCGAATGGAAGATGGACTAATAAGGGAATAGCGATGAGCGGACCGAATGGAGCGTATCTCCAGCCTGTTGAATTTCTGATTCTCATCCCCTTTTGGAAGTCTGTAATGGCAAAGTTAATATGTGATAGCGATTTGTATACACACTTTTTGGAAACGAAGAATTACAGATTCCTCCTTCTCTTCAGAGTCTTAGATCCGACTCTCCAAAGGAGCCTGCTCGCGAACCTAATACAACACTTCGTTTCAATCTGGTCGCTATAGGTCCCGAGAATCGTGAAACAAAAAGATAGAAGACCCCAAACCGCTGAGCTCTGTCCACTGGTGTGTTCCCCATTGTTTCAGCGCACAACTACACTGAGAACCCCATTTGTGCAACGGAAGAACTCAACCAATCGCTTCTATGTTCTCAGGCTTCCTAGAGACCCCTTGTCTGGCCGAACGCTTGCCATAGAACTCAGATGGATCAACAACAGCAGAATTGGGAGTCGAATCGCAACTACCAATCTTCTCTTTATCTCTCGCCAAGCTCGCACTGAAAAGCCATCGTGGTTGAGGCAGAGGAGCTCAGCAAATGTTGCAAACAACACAATTTGACCTCAATCTGCTCAAAATGATCATATCGGATGAGAGAATGCTCAAACCAGCAACTTTGGAACAATCAGCTCAATCAACAACCAAGAAGCCAAGAGCAACTGTGCGAAGAGATTCGTTTGCTTGGTGATGTACACGCTAGATGCGAATGTTTTTTTGGAAAGGTTCTCGGAGAGCAATCTTTGGGCGAGACGAATGTATGGAAAGTATTCGAGGATTGATCAATATTTGACGTACTTCATCAACATCTCTCGAGTCAAAACTGTTAATATAAGTCATCCACAGTAACGAATGGTTGAGCGTCTCTATCGATTGGCGAGGTGTCGAGCACTACAGTGTACAACAAATCGGTCCAGCTCAATCAGAGTTTGCGTTGTAGTTCATGGTTTTGAGACGAAAGGAATGGTGAAGGGTGGAGTGGGAAAAAAGGAACAGTGACACAAAATCCATGGACTGAGGAGGTATTACTTGATTTTTGGAAAGTTCCTTGACTTTCTAGCCATCCGATCCAGTCTTGACTCGCTTCAATACCGCCTGTGTGAGAAAATACGTCTCGCCGGATTCCATCGGCGCTTGATGGGGAGAAAAAAAGATAAAACAAGTAGACGGAGAGAAGCTGTCACAGATCCTTGGTACCCTGGACCCCTTTGTTCTTCCTTTTGTCCCGTCCCCATGTCTCTTTGTCCCTTGTTCCCTTGCCCCTGTTCCTGTGCTACATTGTTCCAACCTTTGTTCCTAAATCCCTTTGTTCTTAACTCTCAAACATATATAAAGCACTCCCCAATTGTACATAGATAGTTCCTCATCTGATATTGAATTCCTACGTCCTTTCTACCTGCTCAAGTTCCTTAGTCCCCTAAGTCAAGTCTCAACCTCAAGTCTTTGCCACTCCACCCTTAGCCTTTGCCACCAAGTTCCCAATGCTGATTCGCAGCTGCCTTCAGCCTTTGTCAAGTCTCAAGTCCACCTCCTTAGCACTCTACCTATCTTCTACTAGTTAGCCCCCGTTACAACCTGGATGGAAGAGTGAGAGCGGGTGCGTTGCTGCTTGATCAGCCTTCTTCCCTCTTTTGGCATTCTATTCTCTCTCATACACGTTGACTTTCCTCCCAAAAATCTGTTTATTGTCAGCCTATGTCGGCCCACAGACGTGATTAAAGAGACTGAGAGAGATGATCGATTTGGAAAACAGTAAAAATATTGTAATGTGTACAGCGTAGCTAGAAACCAGAAAGAGTTCATGAAAATCCATAAGCGATTGTTGAGACGAGCTTTGGAATCATCCTTGTTTTTGGTAGAGACGGTTGAGAATGGCATAGCGCAAAATGATGGCAGTCAATGATCTTGACGTCAAAAGAGAAACTGAAAAAGTTTTGTTGCTCTTTAGCTCTAGTTGACTTATATTTCAGACTCGTGAACATATCATTTCAACTTTTGGATGAGTCTGCAAGTCCGAGCCAGCAGTTCTTGTGTGTCAACACAGCCGCTGAACCTCTCAGTACCCAGCCATTCTTATCGAGATAAAGCCAGGTCCTCAGATAGGTCAGGTCAGGCCAGCTTAGATCACGTCAAATAGACCAGGTAGACCCAGGTAATATCTGACCCACTGCCAGCCCGAAGGGGATCCTCGAAACCTTGTTGAAACCAAGGAGCATTATGCTCTGGTGAAAGCCCGACAATCATAGAGGTGTTTAAAAACAGCAGACATCTTCACCAATTAGTGCGCAGAGACGTAGCTGAAACTTTCAGTCTTTGGAGGAGTAAAGGTCGATGAAGTTAAAGACAAGTGAGAAGAGTGACCTCCGCTGAAAGTGAAGAGACAGGCTGTCTTTGTCCCCAAGTCTATCAATTTCTTCCAGATGATTGAACTCTCTTTTGACAAAGGCATTCCAGAACCTTAAGTTCAGAACCATTTGAAGCCAGAACTGGAAAGTCGAAAGGGAAAAGGAGGAGAGACGCCGGTTGTTGAACAAAGGGAGATGTGAACCAAGAAAGGGCAACTTGCGCTGTATCTCAAATTCTTGAACAAGAGATCAGACGACTCAACTTCTTGTTCCGAGCAATCATACACGATGCTAGGACCCGAAGGTATGAGGGCATTCACAAACACCAAAAGGATCAGATTCGATTCGATCGAATCAGAGCGTATTGCTTCGGAGCAAAGGATTCAAAAGCTGGGGTTCTCCATGACTCAACTCAGAAAGGTCTATCTCTCTTGAGTGTACTTTCTTCAAGCAAGAAGTAAAATGTCTGCCCTCGTCCATTGATCTTACATTTTTCTACAAGTTCTTGTGCTTGCCTTCTGCGTTCAAGTAGATCTTATCTTTAAATCCGTCTTTCTTTTTTCCTCTCCGGAAGCTTATGGCAACCCCGAGGGACAATCTGGCTCTTGCCAGAATCAAATCTTTGCCCCCTTCCAAAAAGTAGCAAGATTGGTTTGACTGTTCTGATCGCTGACTTCGTTCTACAGACGGAAATTGTTACTGCTGATGAAACAATTCAAACCATCGGTGAATGCTCCTATCCAGATCTTTTCTCCGCTTTTTGTGGCGGTAGAGGGTCGGAAACCTGCGAACCCTTGCTTGATGAGAAACAAAACGCCACGCAAATGCATAGAGATGACAAGGTAGAAATCTGGATGAGGCGAATCGATTCTGGTCGGAGACAGGCCAGTGATACCATTCGTAAAGTAGGATTCATCATCTGGTCGATCAAATCTATCTTTTGATCTCACGCGGGACTAACAATTCTGTATGCACAAGATAGTGTCCAGCGGTATCATTTCGGACATATCCATTCGCGGGTGACCGCGTAAAAAATTTCGAACGGCCCTTTTGCCACGGCTAGTCACCTTCCGGGTTCTAATCAATCGCCTCCCAATCAATCGCCTCCCTGTCTTTCAATCTGCCTTAGTTCGAGAGAAGAATCTAGTCCATGTTATGTACCTTTTCCTCTCGACCTCATGGCTCACCTTGAGGTTCCCCTAGGGTTCGTGCAGTCGTGCAGTCTGCCAAGCGCGCTAGGAGGACTTGAGACACTGAATTCTTGGAGGTCAGCAGACGACGGCTTTCGCAGCGAAAAGATTTAAAATCGTCTCTTTCGTTCGTTCGATCCCCTCCTTTCACTCTCCAAAGTGAAGGAATCTTTGTCTCCTTCTTGAATTTTCTTTCGAACAATCCAGTACCAAGTGAGTACAGAAGCCTTTAAAATCAAACTTCAAGACTGTCGAATAACCCAGATATATCTCTCTCTTGTCTTCCTCATATTCTCTGATTTTCTTTGTCCTTCTTGTTACTCATTTCCTTCCTTGAAGATTTCAAACGCAAAGCCGTCAAACTGGATCCCATAACCATCATTAGATTCCTAGACAGCAACCGAATCTACGAGGTAGCAGTAAACGCACAAAAAGGATCTCTGAACAAGGACAATCTAAGAAAGGCAATCCGCTTATCCACTGACAGAAAGTATGAAGTGGTGGAAGAAGGCCATTCTCTTTGTATCATTATTGACATGTCTGGCTGTGACGACATCCTCAAAGGGCTTAGACAGATCAGGGGAGATTGTGTCAAACATGTTTGAAAGAGATGGGTATGTTCCAAGTTGTACCGACGGAAAACCCAACATTCAGGAATGTTTGGCAACTTGTACTTGCGGACAAACTGGCCTTTTGGACCACTGTAGATACATAAGCTGTTATGACGATTGTGACTGCATAACTGGACCAGATACTCCACCACCAGGTACAGATCCGGGTGGACAAAAAAAGGAACATTTGTAGTCAGCCAAGGGTAGTGATTTCTCCTTCGCCCTACATACTATCCCTCTCTTGTCTTCTTTTTTAATCCACATACAATTTTCAAGCTGTTCGCCCATTCCTGTCCTATGATTTTATTTCACCAAACGCGAGACTCTGTTATAGAGCTTCCAATCATCTGCAACCCAAACTGAGAGCCCAGATTGAAACCCATCTCTTCTTTCTTCCCATCTCATTGGCTCTATTTTGACTCTATCGGAGCAATGAAAGTCTAGTGAAAGTATTTGTCTCCTTCGTTGAATGTTTTGGCAAGGCATGCATTTGTCTTCATCTTCAGCCTTTCCTCCGAAACAATTCTCAGATTCTCCACTGTTCTCTTTCATTGATTCATGGTAGACTTTAGCGCTCTATAAGTATGACTCGACCATTCACCTTTCTGAATGCTTTTTGGATTCTCTTTGGTCGCTCCTCTGGTTTGAACTTGAATTTCCCCCCTCCCCACCCAAATCTCCATTCTTGTTTTCTTTCGGCTTCGTCACACAGTAAGCTTCGCCAAAAGTCAGCAGCCTCTGAAACTCATCCCGAGTGACTGATACGTAGAATCCACGGCAGGCAATAAAAAAGGTTCGAATACAGGAAAAGGGTGAAAGTTTGAGGCAAAGGAAAAATTTGGATTTTTCTTTGAACGTTAGAAGTCGTCGGTTCAGATTGAAAGCAAGCAGAAGAAAGGGGAACAGAAAGCTCACCCTCAGACTTGGCAACACCCGCCATTATCTGCTGTTATCTGTTATAGCATGTATTAGTAGACCTGCTATGTTGATCAAGCCACTCACAGAATCATCACTAGCGTATCACTTTGTACTTTTTCTGAAATTTCAAATGGCACAGCAATAGCATGGCAGGTTTTTTTAAAAAAAAATTAAAAAAAAAAAAAAAAAAAGAAAGAAAGCTGCTATTATCTGCTGATAGCAGCTATTTTGATAGCGGGGTCAAGAATCTGTCGTAGCAGTGCGTCAGTGCATAGATGGTAGATGGTGTGCAGCGAGTCTCCGTAACCAGTCCTAGCTTGAACTAACGAAAACCCTGAGCCTTTCCATTGATGGCAGTGATGGATAGCGGCGACAAATTGAGCTGCGACCTCTTGAGATATCAGCTTTCTGGTTTCTTGCCTTTGGTGGTCCACATACAAATAAATCTCACAACTGAAATGAACATCGGTCAAGCATAAAGGATACAGAAAACCAAGTACTAGCACCGACTCACTTCATCTTTGGCCTGGTTAACTCGATGAAAGTACGAAGATCACCATGCTCGTAGTATTCTTCCATACAGAGAGCACCAAGGTCAACATCTAAGTCATGAAACTCAACTTTATTGTCATGGGAGATGGTTTTCAGCAACATGCCTTCAGAGATAATGTTTCCCTTTGCCTTTTGGCCGCCGGTGCCTGGTCGGGGAATTTTGATTCGAAAAGTTAGTCGAAATTTTGAACATTACCGAAACAGATACATAAAGCGTCCAGTCAGCATTTCTTTATTCTTGGATTCATTGAGATGTTTGAACAGACATGATTATCCGACGAAGTCTACTCAGTCACTGAAGAGTTTTTCACTAGAGAATCTTACTGACCTTTGCATCTCTCTGTCTCTGAACCAAATGAACCGTTCCGAAACCGCCTTCAGCAAGAAGTCTTACGTTGTCGTAGGTTGAAGCAGGCATGATAAAAATGGTTGCTGTTCTGGGGGTTCACCTGGTTGAATATTTTCTCTGCTTATAGTTTCAGAAAAGGTAACTTCCTTTGTCTGCTCTTTTTCTGACTATCCCTTTCTTCTGCTAGTGGTTAGTGACAGAGGGAAACTCTACCTGTTCCAGATGAGACAAAAGGACAAAATAGCGGTGGAAGTGGACTGGACAAGAGCGCCAAAAAGCTGATCCAAACTCAACACAGACCTCTGAAGGGTCTACACTGCAAATAGTTCCACTTAGAGCGAAGACAGATCAAACTGCGAAACGTAATCTTTTGCTTCCATTATATGTCTCAGAGTGAGGCAGTACATCAGAGAAAGACGGGCAATCTGATCGATAGGTCTTCTTTCAGGGTGAAAGTACCCTGGCAAGAAGAACTCACAATGTCCCATAACAGAAAAGAGGCCATCAGAAGGTGATGGAAGAGAGGTGGAAGCACAGAGAGTCTAGCCTTATTTATTCTTCTGACAGCGGATTGTCTATTTTGATGCCACTTTCATGCTCTTATTCGGTTGAAGATTCAAAGAAACAGAAAAGGGAAGATCTATGAGGCTCCCTGCGACTTGAACCATAGGGTTTCTTCAAGGGAACAACTTGGACACAGAAACAGTCTAATTGATCATCTTCTTCATTTGTGCTGTGATACCAGCTGTACGTCTTCCACACTCTGTTAAGTTGAAGCTTGCCCTTTTTTGAAAAACTCAATCGAAAGATTGAAAAGACAGCACATAGCTTCGCTAAGCAAAATCTGTACGAGTGATAGTCCTGCCGGAAAGCTCTCTCTTGAAGCTCACAACATTAAAAGAGACACGAAATTACAGGGCTCGCCCTCGTCATCCCGCTCACCCAACAGAAGCACGACCTGAACTAGGTCTGATGGATAGGGTTAATGGCTGTAAAAGCTGTAAAGGCAGATTCGACTGGAACGAAGAAGAGTTGGATGAGTCATCTCCATGTCTAAACAAACTGAGTCAAGAAAACGGTCGAGACTCTTCTTTTACTAGCAAATGGGTTGAGACTCGAAATAAGAATCTGAGCGAGCAGGCCACGAGCAAGGTGGAAGACACCCGAAAAGGGAGAGACGGTCTGGAATGTAATCGATTTCTCAGCTTGCAGAAGTAAGCGAAGCGAGTATTCCTTTTTTGGGGGAAAATCATTAGCAAGAATCACAGAAAGATCTCATTTGAGGAGGTAACTCAAGCTGATAAGCTACTGAGTTAACTTGCTTGATCACTTTGAAGGGCCCAAGAAAGCGATTGTCTAGCTTCTGGGTGGGTCTTTGAGAAGGAAGGTTTTTGCTTGATAATTTGACTAGTTGTCCAACTTCAAAGACAACAGACTTGCGATGGCGGTTGGCGTTTTCTGTGTAGCGATGTTGCGCATTTTTCAATGTTTCTTTTGCAATAGCTTGACTGTGTTGAAGGGACTCGATGAGTTTTGAGGCAGCAGGGACTGGTGAGTCCATAATAGTGAGATCGGATCTTGGATGGAAGCCATGAAGCAAAAAGAAAGGAGATTGCTTTGTGGATGAACTTTGAGAGTTGTTGTACGCAAACTCTGCTAGGGGGAGCAGCTTTGCCCAATTGTCTTGAAGGTGGGTAGTGTACACTCGAAGATACTGCTCTAAGATTTGATTGATCCGTTCCGTTTGACCATTTGTCTGGGGATGGAAAGCTGTTGACAGGAGAGGTTGGATCTGGGCCTGTCTTTGAACTTCTTTCCAAAATTGAGCTGTGAATGTGGAGCCTCGGTCCGAGACAATGGTGTCTGGAAGTCCATGAAGCTTGAGGACATTGTTGATGAATTGTTGAGCTAGATGCATTGCAGTGTCTGAGGTGGATGCTGGAACAAAGTGTGCCATTTTGGAAAATCTGTCAACGAAAACCAAGATGGCATCAAAACCTTCACTTTTGGGAAGGGCCACTATATGGTCCATCGACATGGAAGACCATGGTCTATCTGGAATGGGTAGTGGCTGTAGAAGACCATTTGGCTTGTGATGGTGATTTTTGGGGCGTTGGCATCTTGGACATTGGCTGACATACTTTCCAACATCCTTTGACATTCCAGGCCAGGTGTAAGAGCGAGAGAGAAGCTCTACTAGTTTGTCTCGTCCCGGATGTCCAGCAAGGTGGCTGTCATGTGCTTGTTCTAAGATCTTGGGTGCAAACAACTTCGTTTTCTGGGACACAAAGTTGGTGTTGATGGAATAAGAGACCAGACTGGACGTTGTATTCTTTTGGTAGAGGGTTCTGAATGATTGACTGGAGTTGTGGATCTTGAGTGGTGGCATGAAGAAGTTGGTCTTGAAGATTCAGATGGTCACGACTTGCCTGAGTAGAGGAGATCGATACATGTTTGTCATTTTCCAGTATTTGTAGTGGCTTGAGAACTTGTCTTGCTTCTTCTCTTATGGCTCGCCCCTCTTCTAAGAGATTGGAGGGGCGGGATAAGGCATCAGCCTTGTTGTTGAGGTGGCCAGGTCTGTAGATGAGGTTAAATTGATAGTTGCTCAGGGAGTTGTGGCATCGCTGGTGACGGAGAGTAAGGTGTTTTTGAGGTTGAAGGAAATAAGTGAGGTTCTTGTGAACTGTGTAGATGTTGAAAGGGACGCTTAAGGGTTGAAGATAGTGTCGCCAATGTTCCAGGGACTTAACAATTGCAAGTAGCTCCTTGTCGCCTATTGAATAGTTAACTTCGGCAGGCACCATGGAGCGTGAATAGAACGCCACTGGATGCATTTTCCTAGAGGTTGGGTCACGTTGGCTTAAGATGGCAGAGATTGCATAGTTGGACGCATCTGTCTCTACAATGGTTTGCGATCTTGGTGGTAATGTTGGAGGATCAGGGCAGAAGTGAAGCATTGCTTGAGGTGTTCAAAAGCTTTGGCTGCCTTTGTATCGAAGTTGAATGTTACCCCTTTTCTGAGTAGATGAGTCATAGGTTGAATGGTTCTGGAATAGCCAGTGATGAAGCGACGATAGAAGTTGGCAAAGCCTAGGAAAGCTTGGAGTTCTGTGATGTTTGTAGGGGTTGGCCAGGGAGTAACGGCTTTGACCCTATCTTGAGACATTGAGACACCAGAAGGTGAGATGATGTAGCCAAGGTATTCAGTGGAGGTGCAGTGGAAGTCGCATTTTTCCGCTTTACAGTAGAGTTTATTATCCATAAGACGTTGAAGGACCTCTGAAACATGTTGATGCTGCGTTGGTGAGGCCAAACGGCATCACTAGGGACTCGAAGTGGCCATAGCATGTGCGGAAAGCTGTTTTCCATTCATCTCCTTTCTTTATGCGAACCAGGTTATATGCTCCACGAAGATCCAGTTTAGTGAATATTTTGGCGTGGCGAATCCTGTCCAAGGTGTCAGAGATGAGGGGTAAGGCCAGTCGATTCTTCTTTGTGATTGCATTAAGGCCTCGATAGTCCACGCAGAGTCGGAGTTCTCCAGATTATTTTTTTACAAACAGGACTGGCGCGCCGGCAGAGGATTTTGAGGCGCGGATGAATCCTTTGTTCAGGTTTTCTTTGATGAAGTCTCTTAGGGCGGCCAATTCTGGCTCCGATAGGGTGTAAAGTCGTCCAAAAGGTGGATTGGTATTGGCTTCGAGGTCGATACAGTGATCGTGGTTTGCATGTTGAGGGAGCTTGTCTGCAAGTGTCTTCGAGAAAGCTCCCAGGTACTTGTGGTATTCTTGAGGCAGGGATTCTTTGATGCTCTGGAGGTACTCTGGTGGGTCAGGGATTGAGTCTGGAAGGTGAGCTACACCAGAAGAAGCAGGTTGCGCAACTGGTCTGCGAGGGTGCTCGATTGTCCCAACAGATGATAGTGTTTCTTCAGTGGTAGTGACCCATCCGTAAGAACTGCAATCTTTGAGTAGGTAAGCCATATGGGGGCCCGATACTAGGCTTACTTGGATATTTAGCTTTATTGGGGTAGTTACTCTCACTTTGCTTGTTTCTGCAGATTCTTGAAAAGGGTCCGTGACTACAGGAGCTGGTAGTGGTACTGTTATTTGGGCTTGATGTGATGCTAAGGTACTCAGAGAAGGGTTTGGCCTCAAAGCATTCTTGTGACTTGAGGACTTGAATGGGACTTCAGGTGGTGTTTGACTGGATCTTTGAAAAGCGAGGTGTGGGAGCATAGTATTCATGGCATGTGTGACTGATGTTTCTTGAGGAGCAATGGTTCTTGTTTCTTGAGAGTTGATAATTTTAGGTTGCTGGCTCTTAGCTGCCAGTCCTATTGCAAGTGGCATGGCATTGACTGCGGTTCTAGAAGTTTGGCAGGAGGTGTGGCAAAAGGTAGAGTTGAAGGAAAGGGAATTTGTGCGCCAATTGATGTCTGGATTGTGTTTCTTTAACCAAGGGGTGCCGAGAATGAGTTTCAGGTGATCTAGTTCAACAACAAAGAGAGAATGAACTTCTTTGTGTCCTTTGATCTTGAGTGTAAGGGTGGCATAGTGAGTGACTGGGGAGGCAAATGGAGTTCCATTTGCTGTGTAGAATTGGCAAGGTTTTGAAAGTGGAAAATGGGTAGGTGATTTGAAAGGACCAGATCTTTATGGATCAAGTCGACTTCTGCACCACCATCAACAAGTGCGTGGCTAGAGACGTTGATATTTTGATGTTGAAGTTGGCAAGGTAGGAAGATTCGGTCCATAGAGGTGGGTTCTAGAGCGAGGGATTGGGATTGGATAGGGGAGGCTTTCAAAGTTTGACTCAGGCGCTCTCCTGGCTTTCCTGGTCTTTGAGAAAATCCGGATTGCTAGACTTGATGTCATACACTTCGGTTTTGAAGAAGCGTCGTTTACTTGCAGGGCAATTGGCTGCCATATGTCCCTTTGCACCACAGTATAGGCAGAGGTAATGTTACGGGGGTTGATGGCAATACGAGGGGCACAGTTACGAAGATAGAATAGGCTGGAAGTCAACAAAAGCTGAAGATTCAGGACAGAGAACAATAGAATATCGGATGAGGAATTATTTATATACAAATGAGTGGTGGTTTATATATGTGTTTGAGAGTCAAAAACAAAGGGGTTTTGGGAACAAAGGTTGGAACAACACAGCCCAGGATCAGAGAACAAGGGAACACAAAGAACAAGGAGACAGTTAGAGAGGAGGGAGGGGAACAAAGGGAATATATGGTCTGTGCGCAACAACGACAAGGGACAAAGGGGAAACGGTCTATGCGCTTGCCTCAGAATCAAGCAGAGCTTGAGACTTGTGTAGAGTTCGACCATAGGATGATCGGGCTACTATGATGGGCCCTGTAACAGGTTTAGTTGCCTTCTGCGTTGTTTCTCTTCTGTGGTAAGTGGTCCGCGACGAGTAGTCTTGGCTAGGGTGTCGATATCCATAGGAGTATAGGAAGTGTTGGGTCCAAGTTGAGGCTGTACCGGCTTGGGGTTCCAAGTGTTGTTGCCTGTGTTCTTGTCCCAGGGAGTAGGAGCATTGGAAGGGTGTACGGTTGAGATGCGATTGTTCTGAGGTTGTCTTGATCCGATGTTGGTCATTTGGTCCTCAATGTACTCACTCGGCTTGTTGCATGAGAGAGGCCAAGTTGTCAGACTTAAAGTCGATTAATGCCATACGAATGTGGTTCTTGAGGCCCTGTTGAAAATGTTCACTTCGAATGGACTCTGGTAAGGAGTCAGGCAAACGTCCCAAGAGGCTGCAAAACTCTCTGACATAGTTATGCACAGAGGTGCTCTGGCGGAGCTGTATCCATTCTTGGTAGATGAGACGATTGTTTTCAGGGTTTCCAAATTGCTTGATGAACTCTTTCTTGAAAGCACCCCAGTCTCTCATCCATTCAGGTGATTGGTTCTTATCTACAAGATCAAGCTGCTGAGCTAACCATACTTGCGCTGGGGAGTTGGTAGTTAGGAAAGTATAGGTCATGTTGATGCAAGTAGGCAGATCCATGGTCCCAGAACTTGTGTGGAAGTAGAAGTTTAATGAGCGTAGAAAGTTCTCCGTTTCGGCTTGGGATCTGGCATAACCGGCAAACTTGTCAGGCATGGCACCTTTGGGTGTGTTAGGGAGCCTTGCCCCATATGGTTCTTGTTTGTCTTGCTCGGCTAGTGTTTGAGCTTGATGATTCTGTACTTGACGTTGGATTTCTTGAAAGCCTGTGAGCAAGCTATTGTTGTTCTGTTCTATGACTTGTTGCAGGAATTGAGCAAACTCTGGGACATTGGTGTTTTCGGACATGACTTGCTGATTCAGAACTGGCTGGATTGATCTGATATTCTGTAACGGGGTTAACTAGTAGAAGATAGGTAGAGTGCTAAGGAGGTAGACTTGAGACTTGACAAAGGCTGAGGGCAGCTGCGAATCAGCATTGGGAACTTGGTGGCAAAGGCTAAGGGTGGAGTGGCAAAGACTTGAGGTTGAGACTTGACTTAGGGGACTAAGGAACTTGAGCAGGTAGAAAGGACGTAGGAATTCAATATCAGATGAGGAACTATCTATGTACAATTGGGGAGTGCTTTATATATGTTTGAGAGTTAAGAACAAAGGGATTTAGGAACAAAGGTTGGAACAATGTAGCACAGGAACAGGGGCAAGGGAACAAGGGAACAAGGGAACAAGGGACAAAGAGACATGGAGACAAAAGAAAGAACAAAGGGGTCAAGGGTACAAAGGATCTGTGACAATTCCATCTGAGGTTCCTGCTGGAGTTGATTTGCAAATCTTCAAAACATCATGAGGAGAGAATTTGTTTCAATTCTCCTGTTTGTTTCTAGATGTCAATTCTGTCGATTCTTCGGGCAATTGTCCTTGCTGTCAATCCAGTCCAATGGATAGCCTAGACCTTTCACTCTATTTCTTTGTTTGTACCAGACGCGTACTTGACTGCCGCTCCATTCCGTAATCGACAGGCTTCACAGCACCACGCTTGCTGCTCATCGCCGTCTTGGAACATCACCATTGGCTGAGCGCACTCAGGCGTGCCATTGCATCTCCATCTCTGAACTGAGAGAATCTGACATCCCTGCTGGGAAAAACGTTGTTCCCTTTCTTTGTTCTTCAGACAGGAAAGACTTAAGGAGAACGATCCATTGACAGATGGGAGATAGAAGGACATGAGTGAGGATGGTTTCGCACAACAGTCTCAGATAGACTCAGAAAGCTTTCACAATTGACAATGCAGCCCTGGGGAAAAGGTCATTGTTGTTTGACTTTAGAGGCAGGTTGGGCTGTCTCCAGCGAACTTTATTGACCTTCATGATTGCATCTCTTTTGGAAAATCAAAAAAGCTTGCTTGTAGTGTCATGGGATTTAGGCTCTCAAAGGAGTCTATTTGGAAGTCAAACCAGTCAAGCGGCAAGCACAACAGAAATGACACAAACTCTGCTGGGATGAGTCGTCTCTCTGTTCATGTCTGCTTTTGTTCACTGATATTTTTCTGCAGTTCTCACACCTCGGCGTTCCTTGCATGAATATCCCGAGACAGGCTCTTCACTTTTGAGGATAGAGATGAAATTCACTAGGACTCATGTTCATCAGCCTCAGGGAGCTCCGCCCACTTCTGTCAAAGTGTAAATGGAACCATCAGAGAAAACGATTTTGCCCCTTGTGATATACTCATATGAGTAGTCATCACAGGCCATCATAGCTTTCTCGTAGCTGTTTCAGCTTCCATATCTTCTCATAACTTCCAGAACCTTCCTGTACATGCCCTCGGCTTCCACCACTTTCTCCACCCTTCTGGAACCTTCTTTCAGCTCAGTCCATACTTCGTACGCAGTCACTCTTGAAAAGTATACAAATTCTCTCTCAGATTGTAGTAAATGTTTCTTCATCCGATATGACAAATATTCTCAAACCCTCATAGCCCTAGTTCCCAGCCTTAGCACCATAATCCCAGCAGCTGATTCTCAGCTGCCCTTTGCCACTCAAGCAAGTGCCCAACCTCTTGCCTCAAGTCCTCATAGCCTTCCCCCCCCCCCTACAGCCGTCCTCTCCGGCATCGATCTCACTCCAAATTATCTTCGCATCAATGATGACGGTTTTAACGTCTGTATAAACTCTCCTGTTTGTCCCCCCCTTACTTTGAGAATTCTCCAAACTCCTTCAACTGGTTTCAAATCTGGAGTATTGCCTGGATGCGGCATCTTGATGAAAGACCTTGGACACTTGTCTCTTTCGTCTTTGGCTATTTTTGCTTTATGAGAAGGAGCTCCTTTTTCAATGAATAAGCAAGAACTCCATGAATTCTATTCGTGTCTTCTACAACATGTTTCTAAGGAACCTCAACGACTTCTTATTCGTTGTTATGATGCTAAATCTACAACTAGCGGAACTAAGTGCGCGGCTTCCAACTTTCATATAACAGGGCCCCATCCTAGTCGGGAAACAATGGGATTCTTCAGGGGACCTCTGATGGCTTTGCAATAGCCTTGTGCATCGAACTTGATGTTTTTCTCTTTGATTCCGGTTTTATTGTACATCAACCATCTCTGAATCTTGGGGATTGAATGGTTGATCTCTTGGAGTATTTTGACCGAAGTCGGTGAGCAAAATCAACTTCAAATGTGATTTATACTAACAAGTCATCCACAACTATTACTGATTCATTTATAAAGAGATGTCAATCCACTTGCACTTCCACTTCTGGTCCATCTTCTTCAAATTCACCTTCCACTTCTCCAAATGATCCTTTGACTTCAATCTCTGCGAATCATAATCTTTTCGATGAAAAGAGAAAGGATGACGTCACTTTGGTCAAACCCGAAAAGGAATGGGTCTTGCCTCAAAGAGCTAAATCTGGTAGGAAACCTAGTCAGGTAGAACCTCCAACCATGAGTGGGCCTGTTGAGATATTAGTTGGGTATTCTGAGAGCTCAAAAGCTGACAACTCAGGTCAAGGTTCTTGTCAAAGTGTCTCTGGAAAGGTGAATGAAGAAGCAGTAGTGAGACAAAGGAAAGCGGTTCTCATTCCCCTTTCTTCTCTTATCGATCTCCAATCTCTCTTCTCTCGACAGAAACGTAAAGCTCAAAATCGTGCAAGTCAAAGAGCTTTCAGAGAAGTAAAACAAATTACCTAGCTTCTATGGAACAAAAAGTGTTGGCTTACAAAGATGCAAAGGTCACAAGGACAATTGGATTACAAAAGCTAGCAAGAGGAGTCACTGAAGAGAATGAGAAATTAAAGGAAGAAAACAATTACTTAAAGAGGATTTGCCAAGATTTACTATCAGAATTGAACAGATGGAAGGAGGGTTTAGCTGGTGACAGATCTTCAAATCAAGTTGGTGTCAATGCTAAAAGGAGAAATTTCAGTGGTTGTAAAGCTCCTTCTCATGAATCTAGAAGTTCTTCGATTTCCTTGAATGGAGAAGGACAAAGAGTCTCATCTCCTAGTAACGATCCTGGAACTATCAATGGGTATGGAAATTCAAACGGTGGTTTATCTCCTGATTCTTAAAATTCAGGGGAATCTTTTCCTTTGGATGGAATGGGATCTTCGACTTCCAAATCCAGATCTCTTTCGTTGGTATCGAATCCGAATTAACATTAACAACAAACTACTACTTTTTCATCAACAACATCCTCATCTCCTCATGATTTGATCTCTCCAACTCGTGCGAATCCTGACTCAAGTCCCAATGGAAAGAATGATCAGAAACAAATCCACCCATGGATCTTCAGGTGGTGGATTGAAACCTTGTGCAGACACTGATAAAGATTGTGTTCTCTGTACTGAAAGCAGTCCTTGTGTTTGTGTTGGAGAAGCAGATTTAGATTTAAATGAAAGAGAGAATGAATCTATCACTACATCTAATAATCAACCTACGATGAGCGTTGGACATTTGTTAGGTCCAACTTCTTCTTCTCCTGGTTATTCTTCTTCTAAACTGAGAGTCAGTTATAAAATAAGGTAACGGAATTGGATCCGTAAATCAATCAAACAGATTAGTAGGAGCTACAAAACCAAACCCAAAACCAAAATTAAGTGAAATTCATTCGCCTTTGACTAAATCAAATTGTGGCCAGCAGTTCCAGCTCAATTTTTATCCGTTCGAACGGATCCATCTCTTTCAATCATTTCTTCAATCTCAAATAATCCCATTTCCATCTCACTTCCATGTTCAGGAGATCCAAGCACTTGTTCTGCATGTTCCACGGATCCTGGTTTGGCTGCTTTTTGTGAAATTTGGATGGAAATCTATTTTCTCTTGCCATTTTGGACGTTGAAAACTCGGTTAGGATCAATAGTAGAAGTGAAAGTCAAAATTAATCTTCTTTCAAATAAGAGAACGTGAGACTAATGATGGTGTCTCTTTTCAGATTCAAAGTAGAAATGGTAATGGAACTAAATTATGGCCTTCTTTCCCATCTACTTCAACTTCGAATCATCTTCAAAGAATTTCCATACCTTTACCTTTACCTTCAACTTCAAATTTATCTTCTTTCCCAATCCCATCAATTCTTCAAGACCTTTACCACCACCTTTACCAAATAGAAAGGAAACCATTCCAGAAGTATGGGCTCATATCCGATCTCATCCTAGATCCAATCAACGGGGAGGGGGTTCGTCTCGGAAACAGGCACAGGACTCTGACCGTCTGGGGTCGAGCTCAGAACCGCACCCAAGGGCGGTTCAAACAGCCATGATCCATATTGAATTGTTCACATTGTTTAATTCGCAAACTACCAACAAAAGGATTGAGATTTTTAGGGGCCTTATACAGTCTCTCTTGCCAAGTGCAATGTTAGCACCTGCGACATTTTATCTCCTGCCAGCTGGGTTTTCCAAAGCAGATGAAAGAAGCGAAAGATCAGGGCTGGAAACCAACTACCTTGAGTCACTCGGGTGTAAAGCAGTGTCTCTTGAAGTGTTTTCTTATGATTTCATGATCTCATCGATCTTGCGATCAAGATGCCAAATCAATATCAAAGTCTCAGAAGGAGAGGCCGACCTGACTCATCTCTTCTTCAGGTGAAGTGTGAAGCGCCTTCATTCGTGAGGTGAGGTTTGATCCTGGTTTCCTGCTTTTCAAGGGAGTTGTTCGGTCCAGAAGATCACAAACCTCTGTTTAGGTAATAGGTACATACATTGGAGCAGGTGTGATGGGAAGGGAAGTATTTTTATCCACAGTCGAAGGGAGTGAGCAAAAGGGGTGGGGGGGGGGGGGTTGAGAAGGTCTCCTCCCTTTGTTCATCTCTCCTTGTGCTCGTCTCCCCTTCTTTTGTTGGTGAAATCGTCTGCCTATCTTTTTCACATCTTCGCACTGATCACATTTTTTCTTTCTTTGTTCCTATAGTTGAAACCCAACTCACCTCCTTTCCTTGCCGATCCCATACGAAGGGGACTCCCTCTCCTATCAATGGCAGCAGCAGAGGCATGCATCTCTTCTTCTCTCCAAAGCAATACTCTCATCCATCCTTTTCGATACTTCTACTCACTCCTAGTAAGGGCTATCGGTAACTACGGCACGAAAAAGAACGCCGTGCTGAGGCGCATCTTGGAACACACTGGATTACCCGCAGAATTACTGCACACGATAGCAATCGATCCAAGAGGAGGGTTGATGCAGAGATCGCCGCTGAGAAGAAGGGTCTCACTTCGAAGGCGGCTTACCCTTTCTGGAGCATTTTGGTATGTAACCTCATATTGGCCGCGTGGATAACTCTGTAAGTAGACAGTGGCTTCCAATCAATCAGATTTATCCGATTTGGACCGATTCAATTCTCTGAGATTGTTGGAAAACGATATTGGGAGCCAATCAAGTCTGAGCGAGGCTCAAGTACTGATAATTGCGATCGAATAGGTTGTTATTCATTAAGAATCACTGTAGTCACACGAAATGCAACGCTGGAGACAGCCTGTCTCCAACGAGTAGAACTGAGTGATAGGCAAGAATTCTGCGTTCATCCTGTTCATATATCTCAAATTCTTTGTGCTACCCTGAGCGGAAATCAGTCTAATCCTGAAACCTGCAGTAGTAAGGGTCTCGAAACCGGCAAAGGCCAGCATTTGCCATTGATCCACGCGCAGGTCTTGATGGAAGATTTCTATCATCTCTGTTGAGTGCAAGGCACTTCAGGGTTAGGGTGAACAAAGGTCAAAAGCCTCTGGCGGCCAAGCTGGGGAAAGCCCATCGGGAAGGCCTCCGCAATGTCATCCCATGCTATCGGACAACAGCAACTGAAGCTCTCGAAAGAGAAGCAGCCATCGCTCCAGTGATAGTGCAGCTGGACTACATCCGAAGAAGAGAAAGCATTCGGCTGACCAGACTCCACGCATCTCACCCTCTCCTTGCCAGAGCCTACTCCTCGCAGATGTCATAGTATTCTCGACCCCAGAATCAAGCAGCAGCACCACCCATCCCCTTTGGTCCAGCAGCCAGAGCCGACAAGAGACCTAGGTTCACCACCCCACTCCAAGACCTTGCTGCTGCGTACTCCATCAATCCTCCAGAATTCATCAAGCCAACCCCAATAGCACCTTGGAAGCCAAAACTCACCAGTGAGAAAAGGGTCACCAAAGGGAGAGTGGGCAAAGCTGGATGTGAGAAAGCAGCTCTACGACACTCCAAGCTAGTGGAGAAGTTGATGATGAATGAGGCAAACCTGATCGTATACACGGATGGCTCGAGGCTAGAATTAGACAGACGCGGTGAGTCAATTTCAGAGGAGGAGGAGGAGGATCGCCATCCACCAAGGCCTGGCAGGATCGGTGTTGGTGCAGGCTACTCCATCTGGCACCAGTACCAGGAGGTCGCAAATGGCAACGTACCAATGGGGAGCAGAGCAGAGGTGTTTGACGCAGAGGCAGTGGCCCTGAATGAAGGATTCAAACAGGCAATCCACTTGATACCCAACTCCCCCCAACTCTCCTGCATCTCTCGTATCTTTGTCTTCTTGGACAACTCTGCAGTGCTTTCCCTAGCTCTAAACTCACCAGTCTGTTCTAGCCAGAACCAATTCGAGGAGCTGGAGAAGAATGCCTGCGCTTGGCTAGAAAGGAATCCGTCGAATCGGATCCACTTGGATTGGGTCCCTGGACACACGGACATTGAAGGAAACGAGAAGGCAGATCAA
>JAAVVG010000052.1:0-44792 GCA_012976225.1 Golubevia sp. BC0850
CTTCGTAATGCTATCTTTTCTGTTTTTGTTTTTGTCTGGGGGTTTTCTTTGGGTGGGAAGGATTGGAACATTTTGGGGTGGAAACATGGTAGTAGTTCGATGCTAACCCTATTATTATTATTATTATTACTTTTAAAAAGCGCCCAGACTTTCAGAAAGTTGGAATGCTGTAGACGTTTTCCAGTGGCATGGCGTCTACATGTTTTTCTGTTGTGTTGTCTAGAACCAAAAGTAGCTGCAGACCAAAAAAATTGACCAGGGAGGATTTGCAGGATGTTTGAACTTCGCGTTATTATCCTCTGACCCACCTTTCTCTGGACATATTGAGTCAATGGCTATGACTCTGGGTTTAGGTGGATGCTTGTGAGTTGAAGAGTAAAAGCTTGTTAGTTATCTATTTTTGCAGATAGAACGATGTTTGAGCTCAATGGGGATGTTTTCCACCAAGGCAAACCTTAGAGAGAAAAGTGAAAAGTCGTGTATCAATTGGAACACAAACATCTATTTCAGAATGTGGGAGTGTAGCCAAACGTATATTTCCCCACAATTTGCGATGCAGAGGGGAAAAGAATCGGATCAAAGAAGAGAGTGGAGACAAAGATAAGAGGTTCAAGGGAAAGAAGATCGAGGACACTTAGGGGCTCGTAGTTTGCTTAGACATTCCTTCCTGTTGACAAAAGATATCAGAAATGTCGACTTGAAGGAATGCAGTTCTGAAGGCTTCGCTGAAAGATATTTGTCTGGCAAGGTCTTGAGCTGGTGAGACGACATGAGGCACAGTGATTGAATCTGTTCAAAATCTCCTCATTCAAAGTAAGCTAATGAATTGGCTAGCTCAGGAGATGAATCTGTAGAGGATTTTACTTCTCCAGCTGCTGCTGCCTGTTACAGGGCCCATCATAGCAGCCCGATCATCCTATGGTCGAACATTACACAAGTCTCAAGCTCTGCTTGATTCTGAGGCAAGCGCATAGACCGTCTTCCCTTTGTCCCTTATCGTTGTTGCGCACAGACCCTATGTTCCCTTTGTTCCCCTCCCTCTTCTCTAACTGTCTTTTTGTTCTTGTGTTCCCTTGTTCTCTGATCCTGGGCTGTGTTGTTCCAACCTTTGTTCCAAAAACCCCTTTGTTCTTGACTCTCAAACACATATATAAACCACCACTCATTTGTACATAAATAATTCCTCATCTGATATTCTATTGTTCTATGTCCTAAATTTTCAGCTCTTGTTGACTTCCAGCCTATTCCACCTTCGTAACTGTGCCCCTCGTATCGCCATCAACCCCCGTAACAGGGAGTGAGCATATTGGGGAGAGAAGATCAAGTTGCAGTAGCATATCTTAATCTAATCCTTGCTTCTGAAAGCAATCCAACATGTATAGTCGGTATAACTGATACACAGAAGCTAAATCTGCTTGTGTCGGAGGAGTATGAGGCTGAGAAAAGAACTCTAGAGGGTTCCGATGCCAGTAACAGCATGAAATAGTAGCAGAAGTGCAGTTATAAATACGGTTAGAAGGAAAGACCGTGAGGAGATTCAAGGATCAAGACTCACTTCAAAGTGCTTCACAGAATACGAACATGGAAGAACTTTGATGAGCAGCTGGAGCAATCGCAGGGAAAGAGATAAATTGCTGTGTTCCGGATCCAAGAAGAATAGTGGGCCAGATCATGGATTGGCTTAGAAACATCTCGCTTATGGGTCATTGCAAAGCTCTGCGTCGAGAACGTCATTCATGGCCCTTGCGATTTTGAATGGGCTTGGACATTGTCATCAGGTTCATTATCACTGATCATTTGACAAACAGCGACAATCTTGATGCCTGTCAGTCATTGAAGATGAAGAGTTGAGATGTAACGTCGATAAAAAAATGCAAGTGATCTAGGTCAATTCCTGAGTGACATCAAGGAAGCAAAAGCCGGGAACGAGTGAAATTGGAAAATGGTGGAGCAAGGAAGGGAACCCCGAGTGGATTCTTCTCTGGGACTAGATTTCACACGCAGACCAGATCTTGCAGAAAGGTTTTGGTGTGGGAAAATGAAATGCGTTGTCACTCGTTAGAAAATCCCTGAAGACTTGGTCATGGACACGCGAGCAAAAGCGAGAGAGGAAGGCTGCCTTCGCGTTCCAACCACCGAAAAAATCCAAAACCTGAGTCCGAACAGTGCTTTGATTGAAAGGAAGCTCTGAAATTGGAGGAGATGCGTCTCAATCCCAACAAAGAAATGTAGCGTCCCCTCGAAAGAGATAATCGAAATGGATAATTGATGTTTTACAATGTTAACGTCAGGTGAGGGCTCTTGCTAGTTTATAAAGATTCTGACGGACTCCCGAAAGATGAAAGAGAGAGTCATTCATAGAGCAACCAACCGACCAACCAACTTTTTCCACCTCTTAGCTATCAAACGTGTCTTCTCGTTCTTCGAGCGGCACTGCAGCAAGCCGAACTTACAGATTGCAGAATTTGAAAAGAGCTGGTATTGTTCTGGAGGAGCATTTGCCTCTCCAAGACTGGCCAACGCCAATCGTCGACTTCGTGAAATTCCTGACCTCGGAAGGATTCACATTGATAGTATCTGCAGAGCAGGTGAGTCTCTTTCCACATTACAAGGAGGGATCAATGGATACTCAAAATCTTTCAAGCTGATCGAATCCTTTTTGAACTCATCGTCCAGGTTTCCTGGTTTGATTCGTTAGCACCCATTCCGCAACATTCCATAGCTCCTGTCTCAACCCTTCGAGTGACGGATGCGCAAGCCTTTGTTGCATGTCAATCATTCGCAGGCTCTGTTCAGAATCTTCAATCGCGCACGCAACCAAGATGGATGCACGCTTCGTCTCAGCTATTTCAAATCTTGCGTCTGAACAAATCAGTTGCGAGCTCGTGAGTACGCTCTCAGTCAATCAACATCCTATTTCTCTCTCCCCCCCCCTCTCTCTTGTTCCTCGCATTGATTTTCGAGCATCTTGTCTGACTTTCTCGTTCCATCAACAGAGAAGATGAGCTTTGGGATACTCCAGTCGAGCTCCTTCAAGGGGAGCTATCGCCTCTCTCGATGCCTAAACCAGGTTATTCCTTTGGCCTGGCCGTAGATGATGTGGACACCCCGATTCCAATCGCTAGGATAGATCCGCGTACTGCTCCCGTTCTCTCTGACAACGCTCTTCAGCACTTTTGAACTCACAAAGTCTCCTCATAGACGATGGTTCAAGGCCACCAAAATGATAGTGAGATCTCAGATTTGTCTAGAGCTCATGTGGTAGAGACGGCTTTAGAACTAGGTACAGCCATTGAAGTTTTGGAAGGAAACCAAGAAGCAAAACTCAAAAGGGAACTCCAACCCACGGTATCTCCTGTCAAATCAACTTCGAGATCGAGAAATACGGCCTTTTCTGCTTCTACTTCAGCTTCTGTCAAGCCAGTCGAACCAGAGAGTACCAAATTCAGTAGTAGAGCTCCCAAAAGAGTCAAGATGGAAAAGACACTTTCTTGCGACCCATCAATGGATTCGACTTAGCTTCTGCTTTCGAAACTTCAATCGCATCTGTATCAAGATCTATACCTCATAAGAGAACCGCCCACAGGAATTTCAAGTCTCAACAACAGGAAGGAGAATTACCAAAGCTGTTGGACTCTCTTTCTTCTTCATACTGCAATCCTTGTTCCGGTGGCTTTTCATCATCAAATGAAACTTCGCTACTGAATAATCTTCTTTAGTTTCAATCAATGCGACTGCTATCGGCTCACCAGTTATTCAGCAAAAAAATCAGCACGAAAGAGTCTTGCCCTTTGAGAACGAGGAGATAGGATTGCTAGAATGAGAAAAGAGGAAAGAGCCGAATAGCTCAATGTTTTGGTAAACACTGCCATCAGAAGAAACCAAGTGCCACCACCTTGACGTCTTACCTCTCAACAAGCTTACGGAAGTGATGAGCGTGCCTCGAAACACTCAAGGAATGTCAACAGTCGTCTACTCCGAAAGAGATTTGAGAGCGAAGAGCAGAATGAATTCGAAACAGAAAGATAGTAGATTAAGCTACGGGCCAAGAAGAAAACGGAGTGGGAAGTACAAGTTAAGAGAGTGAGAAGCAAGTAGTTCGTTCTTGTTCGTTCTTTGAGGTACAAGAGAGAGTTGGCATGGAAAGTGGTATGAAAAGGGACAGATACTGTTATATAGTCTAGGCAGAGACAGATGCAGTGGCAGAAGATGAGCGAGAGTGAGATTTGGAAGCACTAGCAGTGGCGGAAGAAGAAGAAGAAGCAGCGACAGCCTTGTTAGGAGGATTGTAATAGACTCCCGATCCACTTCCTTGGTCATTTCCATCAGTTTGTAAAGAATTTATGCCAGAACCGTTTGGAGAAGATTGTAAGTTCTTGTTGAAGTCGTCAATGTTACAGTTGACAGATTTAAAGATTGGTTTGAAGATTTGATCCTTGACAGCATTGACTACTTCGACAGCTCCTGCGACCTGTCCTGGAGCGACGTCTACCAAAGCTGAAAGAGCGAAGCATCCAAGATCTGCAGGTTCAGTCGGAAGATTGATTTCGAAAGGAGTGAATCTTCCATCGTAAGTTCTACCCAAAGGTTGAGGGGCGAATAGGAATAGATCGGCAATGTCTCCTAGGAAATCAACGAAGGAGTAGGCGTTTGGAATTCTGAACCAGTTTTCTGGGAAGGTCTCGTTGAGACTGAAGAAAAAGGATGAAAGTAAAGAATGAAAAAAAGAAGAAGAGAACGAGACAAGGAGACAATGAGAAAAAGAGAGGGGGCCAGCGAACGATTTCGACAGCTCGGACAGCACGATTTCTCGCATCTAACTGTCGAGGCTCACTCTTCACTAGAATCTGATACTTACTAGAAAGGAGCAATGTTCTTGTAGTCTGCAACGTCTGGAGCAGTTCCGTTTGGCAATGGACGGAAAGTCAAAGCTCTGGTGGCGTAATTGACGAAAAAGTTGGCTCCGTTGGTGTACTCTGGATTGGTAGCTCTTGAGGTCTCGATGTTTCTCTTTGCGTTGTGCTTGAAAGCGTCCTGGTTGAAAAGACCTCCACCGTAAGTGTTGGCGTCGTCGACCAAACGATCCCAAAGAGTCCGGTTGAAAGAGTGGTCTGGGGAAAGAAAAGAAAGTTAACGAGAGACGTGTGTCAGAGTAAAGCTTTCAGGCCTTTCAAGAGAAAGTTCTCCAGTCTTAATGATACAACTACTCACTGTCACCAAATGCAGCATCACTTCTACTGATTGAACCGTCAATCTCGAATAGACCGTGTCTATCAATTCCCCAAGCAGGGCCAAGGGTATCCGGAACTCTGGAATCTTTACCTCCCAGAGAGTACTTTCCAGTGACAATATCTCCACCTGCCAATAGACCGAGCACAGAAAGTCCAACGCCAAGATCGAAGCTCATCGAGTAAGCTTCTTGAATTGCATTGGCAGCTTCAGCGAAAGTAGTGATACCATCTCTGGAGATATATCCGTGATTGGCGAGAGTACTGATGGCGAGAAAGTAGTGAAAGAGCAAGTGGGAAGTGTCAAGGTTTGTTCAATACTTGAGCGCTTGCGTCGTTCTCTAGACGAATGAAAAAGGTCGAACTCATTTCGCGAGTCGCTTTTCTTCACTGGTTCTCTACTCACTTCAAGGTTGGGCAGAGACCTCTGACATCAGTTGGACCTGGAGCTTGGTATTGATGATTTGGGTCGTTACCTGGAATAGCCTTGAGTCCAGTCTCGTGAGGAGTTGGGATGTCCAAGTGTTGAAGAATACCAGTCAAAGGCTCGAGTAAATCGCCGATCAAACCTCTTTCTTCGAAATGACGTTTGGCTGCCTTTGGAGTCAAGACTCAAGCGTTGATATCAACGTCTTCATCTCTCTCTTCCATACGAGCCTTGATGTGAGCAGCTTGTTCGGCCAAATGCTCTGGTAGAGCGTCTGCTCTAGGGAGCAAACCTCCAAGACCGATGGGAGATAGTAAACCTGACAGGGGATCGAGGAGAGGAGGTCTGTAGTGAAGTTTGAAAACAAATGAGAAGCAATTGAAAAGAGAATGAGAAGAGAGAAAGAAGGAAAAATGGATGAGAAACTTGTACTAACATCTGCATCGCGCATCGCCAAATCTTCTCAAAACGATACTCGCGGGTCTTTATGGTCTCCATCTTGACGACCTTCGTCACCAGAAACAACTGCCTTGTGTGCTGGAATCTCCAGACCTTCTCCACGGAAGTAACGAGCGGCGACATTCTCTGGTACTTGTCCCCTCTCGACGAGTTGTTGCATAGGAGAGCGGCGGTGGCGAAGGTGAGGAGAGGGGTGAAAGAAGCGAGAAGATGAACCATGATAGAGAAAGAGATCGAATGAGGATGGGGACGGGGAGGAGTGAGGGAATGGAAGGAGAGAAGATTTGATATGGGAGACGCAGCAGAAACGGCTCCACTGAAGTCTTCATTTTATACCTCTCTCCTCGAGCAATCAGACGAACTGGGTCAAGGGGAAGACGATCCTGACGTCATGAATACAAGGGTGCAATTTTGAGTTTGCCATGTTATCAAACTTCGTAGATATTAATAGATAACGTTGAACGATTGGTTGAAGAAGTGAGGTGCTCGAAAGTAGATGGACGAAGACGAGCACGTCTCTCGAGACCAAAATTGATCAATATTCGTGCTTCTTTACGTGGAACGTAGAGTTGGTCGTGCTTGGGTTTCGGCGAGGTATTGGAAAAGAGATGAATACGATTGGAGGGAATAGTATGGGACCCCAATCGATTGACAACCGAAGGGTCCATCCACTTTTGATAGCTTCTGTTTTGCCTGCCGAACAACGCACCGCAGGTTCAACGATCCGAAAGATCCTTCCATTTAACAGGGGTCCTTCTTGATCGAGAAAGAAAGGGCGAAGATCGCCACAAAACGAAGCCCAAGTGTTATCACCGAGCGGTGTGGAGATGTCGGCGATCGAAGAAGAAGGAGAAAGAGAAAGACTTCTGTTATGTTTTTTTAGAGTCTGAATCCATTACGCGTGTACCTATCACGATAGTTCAATAATAAATGGAATGATCCATATCTTGCGCGTGTAGAATCGAACATCGAATACATAGGCGAAGAAGAAGAAGAAGCACGTACTTAGGTTTTCAGCATTTCTGTTCAGCCTTCTTCTCTCTTCCTTTACAAAACAAAATGGTCTCTTCCTTTCCAGATAAGGCAAAGAATTCACACAAGAAGTAGACGAAGCTCGCTGCTGCTTGGACTCAGCGCGGTCTTTGTTCTCTTTCTTGTGAAGATACCAACATGCAAAACGAGAGGTCAAAATTTTCTCCATCTTGCGCAATCTTACTTCTCGCACAAGTAAGGAAAAGCGTCTTTTGGCCTCTGCTCTTTTTTGACGTTCGCGTATAACATCTGGAGAGGTTTGAAGAGTTCGTCATTCCGTCCGAGACGAACGAAGCCGGTTGAACGACAAAACACGTGCCCACCGGGCCTCTTCTTTTTCTCTTCTTTTCGAATCTTTTCCATCTTCTTCCCATCCCCATCATCGATTTGGAAAGAATCAGAACACTGGATTGTTCTCCAAAATATCTATTGAACACTCGGTCCACTCTGTCATGGCTCCAACCGAGAAGCAGAAATCATCTTTCACTTTGGGGAACCTCAAAGGTGAGTCAAAGCTCTGTGATGTCCATGATGCTCTCCAACGCTGCAGACCCAATACTAATCACTCTTCGACAACTCAAATCCTCATTCTAGGCCTAACGCTCCTCGTTCTAGGAGCACTTTAGACTAGATCCGAACTTCAACAAAGATGCCGAACCTCAACACAGATTCTACGACTGGACGACAGAGCGAAAGAGATTGGCTCCGGACGGGGTCATGAGAGACATGATTACAGTCAATGGAAGAAGCCCAGGTCCTACAATTGAAGGTGAGCTGCTGTCAAGGTGTTTGCAAATGATGTTGAAGCTATGAGCTTGTCAACAGATTCTCTACTCAAATGACAGAGGTTCACTCCACAACAACCGATTCTCAGGTAGCTCTTCATTGGCATGGGCTCTCGATGAGAGGAAACCCTCAATCTGATGGAGCTCATGGTTTCACTTCTTGTGCTTATGGTCCAGGTTGAGAACACGCTTACAAATTCGTACTACACGAAGAAGACTGTGGAACTCACTGGTGGCACTCACATGTAGGGATGTCAAGGTCAGATGGTCTCTGGAGAACGTTAATCGTTCACAGCAAAAAGGAAAGAGAAGCCCTCGAGAACGCGAGAACTCTCTGTTCCGGAACCTCAAGTACGAATGTAAACTGGGACGAGGAAGAGATCATAACTCTAGGTGATCATTATCACTCGACTGGAGCTGAACAGCTATCTTGGTTCATGTCGAGATACAGTTTGGGACTCGAGCCAGTCCCAGAGTCGTCTTTGATCAACGGAAAGAACCTTTTCGACTGTAAAAGAGCAGTCAATCCAAAAACGGAATGCTACGAATCTGGAACTCGGCTAGGTGGGAAAGATGCAGAGCTGGTCTTTGATAAGAGAAAGAGGTATCGATTGAGGGTCGTCAACGTCGGGTGAGTGACTTTCAACAGGAGAGGTCGAGGCAAAATTGACCGCTTCTGAAAATCTGTTGTCACCATTCTTTCTAATGCAATTCGGTCTCTCTTCTCCGAATCACAGAGCTGTTGCCGATCAAGTTTTGAAGGGCTACTCACAAGACAACTAGAAGCACAAAAGAAAGCTTGGACATTGAGCTCGTCTTCAGCGGCACATATTTCTCGGGGAACAGAACGCAAGCGAGATGAACTTGTGAAACTGTGATACTCATGTCGTTCTGCCTATGAGCTTGCATGAACTTTTCCAAAGCAGAAAGGAGGGCTTATCCTTCTTGGCTTGAGTTGATCTCTTTGAAGAGAAGGTATGAGAGCTGACAATTCCGGAGAGCTCATGGCAGAAATATTGAAAAGAGGAACGGGATACTGTTTGCACCGAGATGGAAAGGTTCAAGTTTCTGCTTCTCAAAGTATCCTCTTGCTCTGTTCCGTACCTACAAGACAGATCAGATGAACTCTCACAACGCTAGCCGCTCTGCAGATGCATCTATAAGGGTAGCGCTTCCCTATTTCTGATGTCGCATCAAACTGAAAACAAGGCTTTTTTCTTGCGTAGAATTCCAAGAGATATAGACTTTCCGCCCACAATTTCTGTAAACTTTCGACTCTTCGGATCATCTGTTGTCTGTCTCTCTCTTTGTTTGTCTCTCCCTTTGACGTTTATTTCTTTGTTTGTTTTATAGCTGAGACCCAACTCACCTCCGTTGCTTGTCGCTCCCAAACAAAGGGGACAAACCTTCCTTCTACTATACATGGCAGCAGCAGAAGCGTGAACTTCTTCTTATCCAGAATAATAGCCCCCATCCCCTCTTTTCGATACTTCTACTCACTTCTAGTATGGGCTCTCCAGAAGTATCTCTTCTCACACCTTCTATTCAAGAGATCAAATCCAGCCAAGAAGGAAGAGCCCTGCTCTCTGCTCTAGAAAAGTTTATGCAGTCTCAAAGAAAGGACAACATAGGTCATAAAGCTTCATGCTTATATCTCGCTTGCGCTCTGGTCTACAAGAATTATGGGGTGCTGAACTCGAGTTCAATGCCCGAGCTTTCTTTTGCGCTTGGTGCTACCCGTCATCTAGTGAGTAGCTCTCTTCGTTAGGGCATTCATGAAGATTTAGGAGCTTGCAAACCAGGTTTCTCTTGACCAGCTCTGACTCACTTTCGCCTTCTCCTCGTTCTTACTCAAAGGTCGATTTGCAACAGTGTCGACTAGAATCGCTCGACACAGACGCAGCCCCAACCCAAAGAGCGATGGTTGAAGGAACTCCTACCACTCACGGAACAAAGAAAAAGCAAACTAGAATTCTTGCTGCTATAGAACACCATCTGCAAATTGACCTATTCCAAACATCAAAGTCTACAGAAAACCGATCTGTACAAGCGGGAGTTGTCTTTGGAGCTGACTCTGGTGAAAACGCCGCTGAGGCAATCAACAAGATCAGAAAACACAAGCCTTGGAAAGGAATGATCACGACCTTAAAGAAATTGATAAGAGCAGAGGATGCTCTTCAACGTGCTTCCACTGGCATCCGGGTTTATGCCAATCTCCAGGTACCAGTCCCATCAGAATGGAGCAGGAGCTTTCACGTCATGATTTATCCTTGATTCTTGGAACGTCTTAGAGGTGAACAGCCAACTGCAGTCTTTTCCGAACAAGCTCTTCAAAAAAGGTTAGAGAGAGCCAGAAAATTTGTTCTGGTTGCAAAAACGTTTGGTACCGCAGTTCTCGACTCTCCAGAGCTACTCAATATCACTAAGATCGGTGTTCTTACCTTTGAAGGGCTAGGAGAGATGTTGAGGCAGAAACAGGTGGAAAGCGGACGTAACCAATCCGAAAGTGGAGAGTACTCACAGACTAGGATACCGATGGAATGGACACGTACTCATTCGGTACCTCTCAACTAAGAAGTGGTTGAGAGAAGCTAGGTCGCGCACGCACTTGACTTGCTTTGTTGGATTTGCGTATGTGGTCTCAACTGTACGCTCAACTTCGAATGTTCTGATCAATGTTACTACTTGTGTGATCGGTCCGAAGAGAGTGTAGAAGCAGAATGCTGTATCTAGAATATCCTGACCTCTTGATTGTTCAAGTTGGTAAACTTATATTTCACCAGCCTCAATACTGCGGGTTGGAAGTTCAAAGCAGAAGTTATCTAGTCCAATCAGGAAACCTTTTAAAGCATCAGTAAGGCTGAGCATTTGTCACACAGCTTCCTAACAATCCATCATCCTAAATGCTTCGGTGCGGGGCTCTTGAAACCGCTTCAGACCACTTCATGAATCGTTTTATGTTGATGTGTTACGATTCTAGTCTTCATCTTCCTTCTGTTGCTATCTTTAACCCAAAACTCTTCGCCACAGAATGACACTGATTTCAAATTTTCTGACCTGTTTAAGTAATTTATTTGCCATGCCACCTGCAATTCTTGCAAGGCCTTCGCTCAAGCCGTACAAATGTGCACAGAAAGTTTTCCCATCGTGTTCATGCTTCCAGTTTTTTCCATTTGCCTGCGTCTTTCAGTCATTGGATCATGGTTCGAGTTGTAGGCAGAAAATCTGAAAACTTTTTGTGAGTCACGAGACAGTGAGTCGAGTCGAAACCCCTCTGCAGCCTGACTTGACTCGTGAACAGCGTTGAAGGAGAGAGGGCTGGAACAAGCGTTTTTCTTGCCACTGGCTCTATTCACAATCGACAAGAAACAAAGTTCTATGATTGCTGTTCCAAAACAGACCAGTTCATGAGATTTGTGCTTCCTGTCATCGAAGGTTTCGAGTACACTTCTTTTACTGCACTTCGCTATCCATGGCCACCACTGCTGCCAAGGAGCATCACAAATTTGGCTTTCTACGGCAGCTAGCTTGCTTATTGTCTTGTTGTCTTGTTTTTGGATTGATTCGGTATTTCATTGATACCGAGTTCCACGCATCAAAAATATTGATCATCAAGATGCAAACAGATGAGGGCGAGAGAAAAGAATGAAGAAAAGAACGACCTTCTCAAACATGAGGTTAGAGCGCTCAGGAAGTTCATCAGTCTTGTGTTGGATGTGCAAGAGATTGTTTGCTTCAAGCCTCACCTTCCAACTCTTTATCCTGTAACATTGTATCTTCGTTCAAAGAAGGAATTTCCTCTTTTGTGTCCCTAGCAGGTTGCGATCTAGTGGCGTTCTCATCACCTTTTGCATATCTGGCTGTTCCTCCATCTGCAGGTTCGGTACCATCTACCAAGGTTTCTTTCTTATTGGCGGTATTTCCGAAATGAGAATCAATTCGCTCTTGATCTTCCTTTGTTTTTAGTTCATCTTGAGGTGGTGCGTATTCCTCAGAGTCTGTGTGGAGATGGGTTAAGGAGGCACAAGAAAAAGAGGAGACAGTAATCAGATAGGTAAGCATCTGTCAAATATCCATGACTCTTTAATTCAAGCTCTGAGCGATGACTAAGCTTTTGCACTTTCCTGCAATGTTAGACTTACCCTGTGTCTTGTCAGACATGATGAGCTGGAAATGGTTTCGATTTGTAGGTACTTTGATGAACCACTTAAGCTAAAGACCTGAAGTGGCCAATTAGATGACCCAAAGAAAAAAGAAAGAGGAAGTGCGGGTATTGGGATGTATTTCAACAATTTTTGGGAAAGCCTTAACCTGTGTTCTATATGTCTGGAGATGGGGGTAACGTTCTACCAGGTTGTGTCAGCATTGAGTACTCACCTAAACCCTGATTTTGTCAGCGCGCCAGCCTAGGGGTTCCTCAGCTATAGATCGTCTACGTTGACTCATGGATAAAATTTGATCCAGTTCCTCTACATGTCTCGTTAATTTTGAGATGCAATCTCGAGCAAGCGCACTTCTCAACCCATTCTGACGTAACGCGGATTCTCACTACGATGATGTAAAATATTGAGGACTCCAAGCAGCGTCTGAAAGAACGGTCGAATACCGTTTGGAAAAAAAGGAGGGAGAGGGGAGAAGGGGGGGGGGATTGAGTGTACATACCCTTGTCTTTGCTCACATCGCTTTTGTTTTTGATTTTGGATCTTGATAGTCAGTTGGAGAGAATGGAGTGCCCCCCCAAGGAAGAACATATATGAAAAATACATACAATCTTAACCGATTATTACTAAGCGCAAGGTGGAAAAGATTGACAGGAAGATGATTCTGAGCAAGAAGAACTGTACTCCAGAAGGGGAAATGGCAGACAAATGGGTGCAGAAGAAAACGCGGGGAGAAATAAAAGTTGACAAAGGGAGATGAAGTCTCTTTTGACCCCAATCTCTTCTCTCTCTTTTTGTCCACGTTAGAGAATTGCTTTTCCGATAACAATTTTTGCGTCACGCGCGCTATTTCTGCGATGCGGTCTGATCGGAGGCATTTGTCGTTCCCCCCAGTGGCTTGGCCTAACATTGCTAAAAAAATGACAAAAAGACCTTCTTCTTTCCAACATCTGAAGTACTGGTGGCATGGCTAAGAGTGCTTTGGTGGCTTAAGCTAGTTGTTCGGTAGTCTGTTGATTGCATTTGAGTTGGTGAACTTTGTTTTGAGCACCTTGATAATTGGTTTGATTGAGTTGAAGATTTCGAATGCTGGCTTCGATGAATTGCTTCTAGTCTGGAGTTGAAGTTACACCAGCGAGAAGAATTTGAAGGTGTTGGAACAGATTCTTGATTTTGAGACATTCTTCTGACTTGGAAGCTTGGTTAAGATCTGTCAACTGTTATGGTGGACATAGCGTGGATTTGGCTTAGAGACTTGTTGTGTATGAGAAGCACAGGTTGGAAGTCAGTACTTGCCAAGATATGACCAAGGAAGACATTCCTATTGACAAATGTGGATTCGTAACTATTTACAATGAGGGTGTTTTATGTGATTATGGGAAAGTAGATCCTTCTAGCAAAAGCAGTACTCTTGAACGACTCTGGAGGCGACTCGCAAATTCTAGTGACTTCTCTTTGATTCTAGAAGAGCCCAAGACTTTCTGATGGTTTTTTCTCTTGACAACTTGTGCGGTGTAAGTGTGGCCTCTTTTCTCTCTCCCATCTCTTCGAAATGTCATCAATCTCTTCTCCTTTGTCAACCAGGCTGCAATTCACTGAGCCGGAGAATCTGCTTGGATAATCTAGAGGGAAGAACATAATTCCAGGCGCAAATGTGAAGTCTTTGCTGGTGTATTTATTATGACCTAAAAGGCCCCAAAATAGTACTCAGAGCTAAGATATTCCACACTTTGGTGACTGTATCAACACGTTTGACTTTGTCCGGGGAGCAAGGCCATCTCTCAAATCCCTCAGCAACTAGAGGAAGATGCTGTTCCAGATTCTGAAATCTTTTGAATGCTTTCTCAATCAAATCAATTGGGGTGACCCTTTGGTTGTAGCTGTAGTGAGCCAGAGGGTTTGCCTTTTCTGACCTTCCCTATTCCCTTTTGCCTTTGGGGTGCCCCAGGCCTCTCCCCAACTACCACACCACACCACCTCAACAAATCAATGACTTTCCCTATTCTCAGTTCAAAATTCTGAGCTTTTTCTGGATCCTACTGAATGAGGCATGACAGCCAGATCTGGCCGACTCTGAAAGCTATCAATTCAAGCCTTCAAAGAGTGGGGATTTCATCAATTTTTGACCAAAGCCGCCAAACAAGGGAGAAAAGGCGGTCCTGAATCATTGATTCGGTGGCTTGGTGATTCATCCATAGAAGCTTGGAAGACAGGAAAGCCAGGCAAAGATCTTTCGACAAGAACTGATGATCACCTTGAACCTGGCCTAATAGCCATAAACCGCACATTTCCCCACTCAAAAAGCAGGCAGGATGAAAGGTTAATGTGTTAGAATGGAATTTCTTGTGAATCTACTTTCACCAAGTGTGCTTTGGTCAAGGGTCGGGAGGTGTCTTTTAAAAGACTACTCACAATTCCACTTGATCTTTTCTAAGCTAAGCCGAATGTTTCAGCTATTTGAGTGGTTCTGGTCTCAAAGAAGCTGGTGATTTCAATTGATCTGTCATTTCTGTGCCCTCCTGCATCTTCTCCATGATCACGATGACCTGTCTCTTGGTCACTTGCTTCTTTGACAGGCTAAGTAGAACCGTCTTCGTGGCTCCTGTATGAATGTGAGTGAGCTGACAGGTCATAAGCAAGGACACACAGTTTGGGGGTGTAACATGGGCTTCTGGGCAGAAAGCACGAAAAGGTCGCAGGCACCCTAATGCTCAAGTGTCCTCAGTAAGCGTTCACAAGAATGGCTGATCAAACAGATTTTTTTGGGAGTGAACACTTGCGAGGGAGAGGGCCAGCCTAGCTGTAGGGACTCTTCTATCGGGGAAAGCACTGCATGTGTCCTTGAATTCAAGCCACATTGCTTCATTGTCTCTGTTAGAAGCAGTGTAGGATTGGACTGGAGTTTCAGGATCAGATCAAGAAAGAGACTCAAGGGTTCCATCCTTCTCACACCAGCTGTGCTCTCCGCCTTACGCCCTTACCCCTATGCCTCTACTTTTATTTGTACTTTCTAGATTCAGTTCTGGGGACAGTGACTTTTCTTCGACTTTGGACAGCTTTTGCTTTAGGGTTACGCCTCTGCGCAGTCATCTTTTCAGACATCAAGGGATAGGAAGTTGATCCGAACGATGTAGAACGAACGGACTCTACAGACGTTGAAGTCCTGATGATCGTTGCTTCCCCTCTTCTCCTCTCCTAATCTCATCTCAATTCGATGTTTGGTAAACTATTTCATTTAGGAATTGACGCTGTACTGTAAGTCACCTCGATCCGTGCGAATCCAACTCCTTCTTCTCTTCTCTTCCTCTATCAGTCGGCAGTCCCATCCTTATCACCAACCAATCTCTCCCTCCTCAGACTCTCAGTAGCTCTATCGGGAATCAAGCGTACAACAGGATTAACCCCCTCTCTCAAGATCATTCCTTCAAAGGATATCAGGAATCTTGTAAGGTGTTGGTTGGAGACTGGCGAATGGTTAGTAGAGTTTGATCGGGATGATGATGAGCATAGACTAGAGATGAAGGTGTGCTACTCTTAGGCTGACTGATCTACCTATCACTGTCAATCTACTGCAGGGTCATGGACTTCTCAATAGTCATCCTAGGTAGATCTTCCTATTTCGAAAGGATTCGATGATACTCTCACTTCTGCAAAGCCATCCTTTCGAAGCCAAACTTCTATTAGTCATTGCTAGATCCCATAAACCTTGTGTTTCATAGATTCTAAGACCTTAATGACATCTAAGAGAAGAGAGAAAGAGAGGTAGAAGGTTAGGAGAGGGGAAGGTGATGATAGGCTCTCTACTTCCAAAAGGTTAGTAGGCTTTTGATCGCATCTCGTCAACAGAATCTGTTTGTGTTGGGGAGTAGGATTGAAAGGTGGAAAGTGGGATTGAGACGCTTCTAGAGAGACTCTGTTGCTCCTCTCAGCTCATGCTGGGATCTGATCTTTCCACACATGAGGTACCAGATCTCTACCTTCTGTTCATTCATTTCTATTTTCCATTGAAATGGTGATGTTTCATGAGAAAGAGGTTTTCACGTGCTCTTTTTCTCCAAGTATGCTGGATGACACAACACTTCTGTTTCTCCTTTTTCCTCCCTCGACCTATCTAGGTTCTCTCGATTTGCTTTTTCCTTTCTTCTAGCTTTTTAGAATCCTTACAGCCAGCCCGATCAAAATTCAAACTCAAAGTGGTTCAATCTTCTCATCTTTCGTTTCCCTCCTACTCAAATTTCATCCATCCCTCTTCTCTTTGATCTCATCACGCCACTATTCCCATTCCTCCTCAACCTCTCATCTTTTCGCTCTCTCTTCGTTCTCACCCCTCCTCATTCCCTCTCTTCTTTCAATCCTCCTTTTGCATCTTTCCTTCTCTCCATTGTTTTCCTCTTCTTTCTTTTTTCTCTTCTTCCACTCCTCCTCCTCTCATCTTCTCTTTCCTTCTCACAATTCCACTTCATGCCTTCCTTGACAACCTCCTTTAGCCTCTTGATTCCGTCGCTTTTTGTTCCATATTCTGAAAACTTTCCCCGTCTTCCCTGTTTTGACCATTTGTACTTTTATCTCTCTCTCTTCACTCTTCTTTTGTCTGCTTCAGAAATGAAAAGGGGTTCGAAACTTTGGGTGTTTGAGTTGTGGTTCGTTCTAAAGCAACCAAATATGGAAGGATCTTTGTTGAAAATTGTCGTTCGGTTGCTCTTACGCAAGGTTAAATCAAAGCAGAATTTAGAAAAATGAAAGGAAAACTAACTGAAACGAAAGTGAAGGCCTTTATTCTGGGTCTGCATGAGGTTTTCCAGGGAAAAAAGGAGATCAACGACCAAATGTGAAATGTCGACCCGTCGACAGAAGCTTCTTATTGGCAAATAGATTTTGAGAATTCAGCGAGTCACTGAAGGAGATGTGGAAGAGATGTGGATGGCTGACATGTAGAGGGATAGAAGAGTAGACACGAAAGGAATATATCTAAAGCACTTAAAGAGATCCAGATGTGATCGCAGTTGTCCTCGAAATTTGAGCGTCAGAGGCATCGTTGGTAGCTCTGAAGCCTCTTAAGGTCGACCAAGTTGGGAACATTGAGAAGTAGCGAGTCAACAAGGACCACGATACTTTCGCTTGCCTGATTATCGATTCCTCTTGAGCTCAGAATGAAAGTTCTGAGAGCTTGCTTGGACCGGAGAATCGATTCTGCGAGTTGGTTGAAGTTTAGATGTCTATCTTCCCACTTGATCTCAACCTCAAATGAGATTTCTTCTAAAGTTGATCTACTCTTCTCATCAAACTGGTCGATAGCAGATTGATTTTCTTCCAGATTCCTATTTCGAAGCTCTAGTACTCTCCAGAGGTTCTTGTTCTCGTCCACCAACTTCCACCATATCTTGCATACCACCCTAGCTTTAACCACCCGTCTCGATTCCAGCCTCTTGAACGTCAGTGAGTAGGGTCTCTGCAGGTTGGGCGTCATTGATCCATCTCATCGTGGAGAGATTCGAGAATGGAGATAGTGGGATGCTCATAAGTCACTCGAGTAGCCGAGGAAGCTGGAGGAAAGGGTAGTGAAGAGGAAGATGGCAGATGAATCAGTAACAACAGCTCTAATCTCTTGAAACACGAACAGACTCACTTTCAACAGACTCACTTAGAAACGTAAAGCGAGGAGATAGAAGGCAACCAGGTAGAAGAAGCCAGGCAAGGCTTCAATAAGCTTCAAGGTTGGACTGGCTTCGAACTGAAGAAGTTCCTCCGAAGTCGAAAGCTTTCTGTAGTCGAGTAAGAGCTAGCCTGGATTCTGCTGGTACCTCCGATGCAGCCTCTGGCAAAGCCAAGCCGGTGAAAGAAGGTAGTAGAGGTCAGAAGAGACAGAAAAGTTGGACGAAGCAGGAAGGCATGCTGCTGTGCTCTCTTCCTGTGGACTCGCCTTCTCTTCTGTTCTTCAGAGTGTCTCAAAAGTTCAATCTGAGACTGTTGTATAACCAATCCAATTTCCAGAATGAATGGAAGAATTTGATGCCATGGTTCGAAAGAGAAGATGCAACGTTGAAATCTTGAAGTTCTTGACCAACCACCGCTCAATTCTCGAATCCTTTCTTTCATTTCACTCTACCTTCGAATCAGTTCTCCGAAATGAGTCTTACCTACAGCGAGACAAAAGAGAGAGAGAAGGGAGCATGACAGGGGTAGCTGCTTCTAGTCTGACAGCTGCAACACTGGCTGAAGGATGACCTCGTTCTTCTTTTCACTTCAGCAATTACCGTATCGGTCTGCGACTAGATCTAATCTATCAGCAAGTTCTTTGTTATCTCTGTTTGGCTCGTAGGAAGAGGTTTGCAAGATGGAGAGTCTAAATTAATCAGACCACAACCTCGAGGGTGGAAGAAGGACTGATGCGAGCAGAAGACGCACAACAGAATGCGGCTGGGAAAGCGAGAGATTTGTTTTCAAGAGTGGAGAAGACAAAGTGGAAGGAGGACACGATGGGAAAGAGGTGAGTCAAAAGACATCAGAGTCGAGAGGGGCTGTTAAAGGGGAGAGGGAGAGACAAAGAAGTGGAAATCCCTCAGTATAACCGGGTGGATCATTAGCAGTATGAGGAGATGTCAATCTCAAAGCTCTAGATTTCGGCTTTGCCATAAAGGGATGGAGGTGAGGGGTGCCCGAGGGAGAAAGAAGGCAGTGGCTCAAGATCCAGAAAGTCTTGCTATCACAAAGCCTGCTTTTGAAGCCAGGCTACCTTCTTTTGCAAATCGGAAGTTCAATTCAAGTCAATTGGCTCTCCTGGTTGTCGGAGATGGTCAACGGACGGCTTGGAGGTCAAAGAGGATTAGAGAACCAAAGACCAAGGAGAAAGATCGACTATATGCTGTCAAAGCCGCTTTGAAAGTCTTGGAGGTCTCTTTTGATCTCATTCAAAACCTTTATAAGTGCCTTTGGAAAGACAATATTGGAAGACTGAAAGTTAAATGATGGATTCAGGGTCACTCTCAAGACTCACTTGATTCCGTTGCCTCTTGTCTGGCCCCGAAACCTTCTTCTCTCTGTTTCTTGTCTGGCCCCGACACCTTCCTCTCTCTGTTTCTTTCAGTTCTGACAGGAGCAAAGATAGAGATTCCAATGACTGTCGGATTGGCAAAGTGTCTCTGATTCGTCAGTTGCTGTGCAACGAGATGGGTAGGTGTCGAATGGGGAAGTAACTTGACTTCGCTCCTGTTGGCTAGCTGGTTTTCGTCGAAAGCAACTGAAACCCGCTTTTGTTCTCAGAGTCTGGTTTGAAAGGAAGGTTCAGAGGTGATCGAGTCCGGCGGGGAAAGGAATGCGAAACCGTTTAGTCTCAAGCTGTTTGATCTTTGTAGTCTCTCATCTCTTCTTCGAAATGAACGGTCTTTCTTTTTCTATTCCGAATGCAAATGTTCTGGCTCGACAAATCGAAACAAGCAGCCAAGCCAGTTCGGAAATCCCAAAGAGATCAACGACTTCGGACACAAGTTTAAGCATAAGTGTAGCAATTAACGAAAAAAAGAGGGTGTATCATACGAGATTAAACGATTCAGCAAAAAGAAATGCGACTGTTGGTGGGATTAGAGATTCTTATAGTAAATGATGACGAGACTAGACGGGAACGAGAAAGATACAGAAAGAGCAAGAGCAGAGTAGAAATCGTGAACTTCGGAGAAGGATCGTGAAGACATGAGAGGTAGCTGTTTTTTCGGGAGGGCAAGGGAAAGAGAACGAGCAAGGGGAAGAGAAAGAGATATGGGAAACGGAACTAGAAATAGCAGAGTCTAAAGTTGCGAGAATCTTGACTTGAATACGAGGATAGGAGATTACTTTCGAATCTCTGATTTTTTTTTGATTTTTGAAGTTTGAAGTCTATTGAATTCAGGCTTCATTGTTTGAAGGAGGTTGATCTACCACCTTCTCCCCAACATGGTCTTGATTCTTTTCGGGCGATTCAACCTCAACCCCAACGGAAGAAGTTCCAGCTTCTTCCTGCCTTGTCGTCTCGACCTGAGTATCGACGGGGATCTGAGTCTCACTTCGAAGTTGATTTTCATCTCCACTTAGAGATTCTAGAGTTGAAGATTGAGGATGACTTTCAGTTGAATGGGATTGAAGCGTCGATTGAGTTTCGATTTTCCTTCCTTCAGAACTTGTTGAAACCATCATCTCCCCTCCACTACCAACAGCACTTGGAGTTCCCTCATTTCCTCCAAAAGCTCTTTCCAATCCAGAACTAGTAGCACCAGAGAATGGACTTCGAATACTTCCACTAGCACTACTATCAAGATCTGACCTTGCGGTTTGGGGAATTCCAACTTTCAAACCTTCTCTAGAGATCAAACCGTCTTCGGATCTAGAATGATTGATAGCGGGTCTGACCATCATCGAAGAAGAAGTAGGAGGCTGAGGTGGTCTCAATTGAACCTCTCCGACAGAAGATCCATGAGGATGTAGCCTGATAGGGGCGAAAACGTGATGAGGATGAGAAGAAGCGGTGGGAGAGTTTGAAGTCCAAGGTAAATGATGAGAGGTTTGGTTGGTTCTCAATTGAGGTTGAGGTTGAGGTTGAGGTTGAGAGTGTTCGTAAATTGGATAAGGTTGACCACCGTGAGAATGAGAAGGATGAGGATGGTGATGATAATGGGGTTGAGGATGAGAAGAAAGAGAGTGGTGATGAGAAGTTTGAGTTTGTTGAGGATGAATTCTTAGACCACTGTTATCATAACTTGGATGAGGAGCGTGGGTTTGACTGTGAGAATGTCCATGATTCCCATGGTTCGATCCGTAGCTACCTCCAACCGGATTATAACCTGGCAGACTATAGTTCGGATTGTAGGGGCTTTGACCAGCTGAAGTTGGTGTACTTGTAGTAGGTAAAGAAGCCGTAGAAGTCGATGGACTTGAATTCGATCCATAACCAGGTCTTCCATAACCGAACTGAGAAGGTGGATGTTGTTGAGAATAGAATGAAGTTGGATAGTGTTGACCAGAGGTGTACCGATTGGGACCATGACTTGGAGTCGAGGTGTATAAAAATTGAGATTCGTGACTAGTAGAAGTTTGAGGATTTGGATGATCGTAAATCGAGGGTCTGTTAGGAGCATAATGATGAGATCCATCTCCTAGATTCTGAGCTGGATCAGGAGCCGAGTTAGATCTGAAAACTTCAGAAGAACTTTGCTTCGAAGCTGAACTTCTTGGTAAACCATCTAAACCATCTCTAACAGGTGGAGCAGGAGAATACCTAGGGATAGTAGCAATGTGACTACTAGCTCCACGTTCTTCTCTCTTAGAGTAAGAAGTGATGACTTGATCTTTTCCACCACTTTCTCTACTACCATCTCCTCTGAACTCTCTACTAGACTTCTGTCTAATTTCATTCCTCGAGTCAAAGTTTCCTTCATCTTTCCTTTCACCGAATCTAGGTGCTTCTCTAATAATTTTCCTTCCAACTCCCCAACCATCTTCTTCACATTTCCAACTAATCTTCCCTCTATTAACTGGATCCTTTTTATGATAATCTTCCATCTCTGCCACTTTCTCCTTTAATTCCTCATAGGGACCAGTAACGACATGAAATAAAACGTTAGTGGCTTGTCTACCTTCAGTGAAATCAGCACATTGTCTCCAAGTAGGTTTAGTTTTCCTTCCTTCGTTATCTTCTCCTTTCTCTGGACCAGAAGATCTGAAAACTTCCATAAAGAAAGTTGGAGGTCTTTCTAATTGTAATGACAAGTGACCTAATAAATCTGAGGGTGAAGAACCTTCCGAAATCTCGGCTGAAGTTGGACTTGATGGTCCGGAGAACTCAATGGAGATGATTGAAGTATAGGGAACTTCTAGTTTGAATCCTACTGAATCTGAAGAAATGTACCAGATCAAGCATCCTGCTTTACGAGAATGATAGCAGATCAAAGGTGAAACTCTACGCCATCTTCCGATTTGAAGAGAGATTGCTGGTAGAGCCATGACCGAAGCTGTCGAGCGAAGAGAGACGGTTGACAGAAGAGAGGCAAATGTCAGTTGATTCCTCTCTCTCATTATGATCTTCTCTTTTCCGAGTCCATCTATCCAACATTCAAGATACTCACGAACATCAGACGGCACACTACTCTTAACTTCCATCTTCTGTCTTTTCTGGTTCTTTTCCTTTTCTCTTTCCTTTGGAAGAGGTGGACCCACAGCTACGAAACCTTCCGGAAGAGGTGGATCGTCTTTAATAGGTCTACCTTTCTTTGCTCCACTCGAAGTTAAACCAGTCATTGAAACGGTTGAATCGGGACTAACTTCTCCAGCTTCGATATCCGATTTCAATTTAGCACGTCTGAGGAGATGGGGAGAATACGAAGGGAGAAGGTGTGTGTCAACATTCGCGCGGTGATCAAATTCGAAGGTTTCTTTCTCCCTTAGAACCCTTCCCTCAAGATTCAAAAGACTTTTCCGAAAGTGAAAAAGAATTGAAGTCTCTCGCTTTCTTCCCAAACCTCGTAAACACTTCTTCCTAAATCCCAATCCCAAACCTCCCAAAAACCCTCTTTCGTTTACTAAATTCGAAAAAACTCACCTATTCTGAAACCAGACCCTAACGCTCCTCTCAGGAGCTTCTAACTCATTCGCCAACCTATCTCTGATAACAGCTGTTGGATTCTTATTATTCTGAAAGAAGCTCTCCAACCCAATTCTTTGAGATTGATTGAATTTGAATCTACCTTTCCCTTTTCCATCCCTATTCCCAATTCCCTCTCCCTCAGTTCCACCTCCACCATTCCCTCCCATTCCATGACCATTTTCAGTAAAAGAAGTATCCCCAAAAGAAGGATTGCCAAAAGATTCAGAAGAATCCTCATCGTCCCATTCCAAAGGAGTTCCAGAAAGATTTCCAGGAGTATTAGATCTAGAATTCAAATTGGAATTCGATTGACCGAAATTAGGTCCAGAGATTCTTTTAGGACTTAAAGATCTTTGACGTTTCTTGTTACCATTTCCTTTACCTCCTCTACCTCTTGTCGAAAACCTTTCCACCCTATCCATATCCATATCCATATCCCTACCTAAATCTTTCTCATCTTCTTCATCTTCCACCTCCCCTTCCCCTTCTCCCTTATAACTCGGATCACCAAAATCACTTTCAGAGTCATCTTCTTCGAATTCCAAATCACCTGAAGGTGGAAGTCCCAAACCTAAACCTAAACTTAGATTGGTCTCCAATTCCCTATCGACTTGTTCTAGATTTGAACTTTGAGAAGCTTTTTCTGATTTCTTGAGAAGTCGTTTGGTTCTAACTCTGGCATGAGCTGACTGAGACTCTGCTTGAGATTGATTTTGAGGATTCGAAGAATGAGATTGGTTTTGATTTTGAGAGTTGGAAGGATTTTGAGAACCACTTTGAGAGTTCGACTTCTCTTGATTTTGAACTTGATTTTGATTCCTAGAGTTCTCACTCCTTTGATTGGTAGGACCACCTCCTTGAGATCTAGAGATTCCACTTCCACTTCCACTTCTTGAAGAAGAAAGTTCTTGATCACCGAACCTATCCCCATCACCACTTCCATTCCCATTTCTACCCCTTCCACCTCTCGAATTCTCTCTCCCAGCCAGTTCGAAAGTAGGAACTAAATTCCCTCTTTCCCTTCCACTTTCTCCAACAGGTTCCGAAGAAGATGGTTCGAAAGTAAATGAAGCGTTTTGTCGATTAAAGTTAGAGTTGATAGAAATTGGATCAGAGTTCAAAGGTAAATCATAAATGTTGACACTTCCATCATCTAAAATCTCATTCCCAGTTGAATAGTGGTTTGAATTTGAGGCTGTTCGACGACGATCATCAGAGAACCTTCTAGCTAACAAACTCTCTCTTCCAGCTCTCTCATTCGAAGGTCTAATGGTATCACTTCTTTCCCTCAAATTAACAATGTTTAAATTTTCAACATTCGAATTTGAGATCAAAGGAGAAAGGTTTTGACTTTGACGAGAACAAGTGTGAAGAGATGGTGCTGATGTTGGATAATGTTGATGTTGATGATCAGAAGAAGAAATATAACCATGATGATTTAATCTTCCATTTTCCAACCCTCCAGGACTAGAGACAGTTGATCCGATAGGAACTGAGAGGTTATGATTGAAAGGGTTTAAACCATCCATAGAAGAAGAAGAGGTGTATGGAAAGTCGAAACTTCTAGAAGAGACTTGTTGATTTTTAACTTCTCCTGGAAGATTGTAATTCATTCCTTGATTCCCAGAATTGGAGTTGGACATTCCCATACCCATTCCAGACATTCCTTCAAAGAGATTGTTAGAACTCATAATCGAACCTGAAGCTTCAAAAGTATTTGAAGTTCCAAACCATCTTTCATCTACATCCGCATTTCCATTTCCATCTCCAATTGGATTGCCAGAGTGCATGGATGCTGGCATAGACATGGACATACCAGGTTGAAATTCATCAGAAGATGAAGTAGTTCTTAATCTAACTCCTTGATCTAACATTCTCTCGATTTCTCCCAATTCTCCATTTTCATTTCCACCACTGTAACGAGAAAGTGGGTTTGGACTTGAAACGGTAGAATTTTGATTAGAATTGGAACAATTAGAAGAATCTGAAGAGGTTGAAAGTCTTGATAAGAATCTAGGCATGTTGATGTTCAAATCATGTTGATGGGTGGGAGACGACATTCTTCTAGATTCAGATTCAGTTTGAAGAGAAATCGAGTTTAATCTTCCAATCCAATTTGATAGAAAATGTTTTGGAGGTGGAGATAAAGATCGACCAAGAGTTTGAAAAGAGGTGGGTGAAGTTGATGTGGTGGGATTGAGATCTGGAATTGGAGTTGGAGGTAATTGAAATTTGAAGTTGAGGTTGGTTGAGAACGAGGATTGCATTGGAAGGTTTGGTTGGTTAGAAGATGAGTTGAAGATGAAGGTGGTGGAGTTGGTAGATTTTGAGAGAAGGTCGAAAGTGAAGGGAAGATTTAGAATAAGAATGAGCTAGTGAGTGATGACTAGATGACTGACTACGGGTAGATGACTCTTCGACCTTGATGAAAGGATTGTTCTCTGTCTTTCGTTCCAATGGGAAGCTGAAGGAAGTCGAAGGATTGGTTGCGGATAGAATGAGATGTGGACAGTGGATGTGGTAGTAGATGTAGAGAGGTTCTTTCTTTCGAAAAGAGGTTTGGCAGGAGATTCGAGATTTGCAAAAGGGGGGAAGAATCTCGAATCACTCGATTCGATCGATCCTTTTTATATTAAAAACGATCTGGCTCCAACAAGAAGAAGGATTGAGATAGAAAAACATTTGTAAGCGTTTGGATCAATCGAGAATAGAATCAAAGTAAAGGACGAGGTCGGACCTTTAGACAAACGGAAATGGAAAGAATGAGGCAGGGGAAGGCGACCCCGTCCGCATGCTAAGCTACTTCGTCAACTCAAAACATCCATCCCTCCATCAGCTTCAACCTCCTAATGCTCCAAATCTGAGCTAGCATTTCAACTAAGCTAAAATGAGTCCCTACAAACCTCCATTTCCAGAAGAATGAGACCTCTCAAAAAAACAAACCCATCTCGCGACCCCTTCATTTAATTTAGATCTCGAACCCCTCCTCTAGACCTCTTCTATCCTAGGACAAATCCTCTTAGCTCATCTCCCCCCTTAAGATAGGAGAACAATCGGAAACGCAGATCCGCGCAGCGAGAGAGGGGATCAGACCCATCTCTGAAATCCTAGGGGAGGATAGATCCGTGCCTTCGCGCGGCGATCGACCTCTCATCGCCACACCCACCCCCATCCTTCCCTTCCTCTTTCTCACTTCCTAAAAAATGGATACGAACAAACGAGGCAAGTCAGGACTGTTTACTCACCTTGGCTGTTTATGTTGCGAAGTCCTGAGTAGTAGCTATAAAAGAGAAGAGAGACACTGTAAAACCTTTCCTGAAAGATTTCTTTAAGTAGTATTAGAGGGACAATGATTCAAATGATTTTGCGTATGTAATTAGAGATCGATCTTGTGTACAGATATTAGAGAAGACTTGGATGAATTATAGAGAATAGACAAACGATCGACGTTATTTTGTAAGAATTAGAAAAAAGATTAACTGTTGATGATCTGTAAGAATTCCTCCCTTGTTTCAGAACAGGTGAAAGGTAATCAGAATTCGTGAATCAACCACCTGAGAGTGGTGAGAGTTCGTTTGTCGTTAGATAAAGTGAGAGTGGCGGTCGCTTGACTTGTAGCGTTTCTTTTTGAAGACTATTTGAAGTTCCTGAGAAGAGAGAGAGAGAGAGAGAGAGAGAGGGAGAACCTTTGCTGAATATTAAAGAAATCTTGAAAAATGATAGTGGTAAGGTTTGCTTCTTCGTTCTCCTTCTCCTCAGCCCCGTCCGGAAAAAGGGGGAAGCACTTCTGAAAAGAACACCCCTCCTTCGTTTCGTTCCTGACGATCTCTAAGTCAAAGTACGATTTCTGTTGTCAAGACGATCCTTGTGATCTTGTAGTTGTCGTTGAGGTTTTCGTTATAGGGGGAAGTGTCGTTAGGGAAAGGGAAGAAAGGTCTGAGCAAACTTCGAGAAGTTGGGCTTTTTAAAAAGACAGCACGGGCCAGCTGTTTTAGCTTTTGGAAACGAGACTATTTATAAATTAATTGAGGAAAGGTGAGTGGAGGTCTTTTGTTCGGAAGTTGGGGACGGGAAGGTGGGATTGGAAGTTGACATGAACAGGGGGAGTTTGCCACCTGGGTGGCAAAACGGAATTGGATGTCACCTGAAAGGATTGCCTATGCGATATTCAAGGGATTCGCATCATTCGAGGAGTACGAGCAAAAGATTTGGGGATAGAGGAAAGAAGGGCTGAGGGAAGAAAGAGTAGACACTCACGGCTCCCATGCTGCTTACTTCGCCACCGTTTTTTTTCGGCAGAATTAATTTTATCAAAGATGTTGCTCGGGTAAGGAAGGGTGGCAACTTTGCTCGGGGAAATTAGGCGGTGGCGAAGGATTCGATGAGGTTTCGATGGGTGGCGGGTGAAGACGTGGAGATTGGGAGTTGACACTGTACGCTTACTCTAGTTGGAATCGCGTCTCGAATTTTGATCTGTAAGATAAGAAGGGGAGTGCCCAGAGATTGGTAAGAGATGAGAAGAGGAAAGATTGAGAGAGGAGAGAGGTTCTGAAGGTGAGCGATCAAAGTTGAAAAGTTTCCAACCTTTCCTTCTCTTTCCGTATTTGAATACGTTTTCATTTTGAGCCAGGTCTACTTGATTCCTGTACGGAGATGAAATTCGAATCGCTGATTTTGTGGAAGATCAAGCACCATCATCGTTTTGAATTTCAAGGACAAGTTACCTTTGACTCAAACAAGAAGATTCGGTGGTAGTTGAGTAGAATCAGGTTGGGGATGGAGACGAGGTTGAAACCTATGGAAGGGACAGCTGGCTATTCTTGTTTTCAAAGGAAGTCTTTTCTCTGATGGAGTTGGAATCCGTATGAAGCTCTCAGAGAAGAAAGCTTACCATCAAAAATTCGGTTCCAAGTTTGAGGAAGAGAAAATGAGCATTTCTAAAAGAAAAGGAAGCTAAAGAAGTTGCAGGTAGATACATGCGGCAGTATTACCTCTGGAATTTCTTTGATAAAACCAAACTCTTGAGAGATATCACATTTACAGAGGAGCTAGGAGAATCGAAATCGAGTGAGGTCGAATCTTGAATCTGAGGCAACGTCTTCCCGGCCCTTCTTTGGCTCTCCTACCCCTCCTCTTCTACCCTTCCTGAGAACATAATAGACTCCTAGAGTAGCAACTGAAAGATCGCTGATCATCATTTGAGCGCCTCTTGTGGCATTTAGTCGACTTCTGTCCTCCCTTTTCTTTCCTCCTCGCCACATCTCCAAACCCTCCCTTGACTCGATCTCACTCTCTCTATAGAGCGAAATCAATCAATCTAACCGGACGAAGACGATGATGAACAGCTCAGACACCTTTGATGGACAGAGACTGTCGTATAGCTGTCTTCTCCCCACCCCCCTCCCTCCTTGCTCTCCTCTTCTAAATTGCTTTTGGAGCTTTCAGATCCTTTCATGTCACCTACCAGATTCTTTCTCCTTGGCAATGGACCCTCTCTCCTCTTGCATTCCCATCTCTGTCAGCACCTGGACTTCTGATCTCTACTCACCACGTCACTCTTAGATCGCTCTAATCCTTTCCTCTTCTGGCGTTCTGTTCTGAAACTTTGATTCCCCCTCTTCTCACCCTCATAGCCAATAGTCCTCTGCAATCTTCCTGCAGAATCCTCCTCCAAGCACGATTTGAGTGGGACTCGCTTGATGTGGCATCCTTTGAGGCGTAAGAGATGCATTATTCATGCGAGGAAGAGCTCGAAACAAATTTCTCGACTTCGAGGAAATCCATGACTGAATAGAAGAGAGAGAGAGTTAGAGTTGTTGAAGATTCTCTACCCAGCTCAGATGTCCATCTTAGCCAGGACTGCCAAAGTCCTGGCTCTCTCTCTTCGTCCTTCCTTAGTCGGTTTCAGAATCGAAATCGGGCGTAGGTGAGTGGATTGAATCAAAGAAGAAGAGGATTGCACACAATTTGAAGAGTGAAGGATGTTTGGGTCAAGAGGTTGAAGTCGCTCTCTCGCTGCCTCTCTTTCCAACCATCCCATCGAGAGTCCTTCTTTTGACTCACCCTCTATCAAAGACGAACCTTTAGAAGAGATTAAGCTGAAAGAACTTTTAGTCACTGGAACTCTCAGAAAAGATGAGATTAGTACAGCAAAAGAGAGCATTTCTCGTGAGACCCTTCCTTCTCTCCTAATGCTGTACCTCTTTCTATAGGCATCATTCTACTCTCAAATCTCCTAGAACTATCAAGTGCAGTCAGCTAAGCCTATATCAGAGAAGCCTGACTTCAGAGGAGCTTCTTCAGATCAGATCGACTCGCGAACGCTTGCCTTGCCTTCTACCTGATTTGCCCCTCGTTTCTCTTCTTTCTTGAATCGAGAAAGTTTTTCATAGATCCTTCGATCTGATGCCAGACTTCCCTTGTCTGAATCGCTTCTGGAGTACACCTTCTGAACCGCAAGCAGAAGATGGTGGTGAGACGAGGCGGCATGGAAGCCAAGTCAATCATTGAAGTTAAGTAGTTGCTCAGAAAGGTAGAAAGAAAGAGTCAACTGATGCTCACTCGACAGGCGATTGTATCTAGCTGTCTAGAAGTCATAGTCGGATGCACAAGGTGCAGAACGGATCTTGAAGGGTCCCTGTCGAAAGAAACGATGAACATAGAGAAGAATCAGGTCACTTGAACCAGATCGGAGGCAAGAAATGGTAAACTTACCCATTCTGTGACGTTCTGATTCTTATTTCCGGATCGTTCGACGTAGTTGTCGATGGCCTGATGGAAAGAAGTCAATAGTGTGATGAGAACGCAAGTTTCCGTAAGTCCCACTCCTGAGCCTCTGTTTTTACTTCTCAGTTTCTTTTGAATTTTCAACGCGATCTCACTTGAACAATATAAGTTCCATTCAAAGCACAAGGAACTCCCACATCTCTGTCCCTAATCACTTCCGGAAACTCTTCGTCTTCAGTTCTAAATCTCCCAAGTGCATATTTGTTCCTACGTTTCTGACTGAAGATGTTAACCTCAACGAATTCAGTTTCTGATCCATCGGCATCTGGATCCCTTCCTCTGAAACTTAGATCGAAGTGTCGGAGAAAGTCTTCGGGTTTGGAAGGCGAGCAGAGAGTGTCGACTGGAGAACGGTTGCAGATCGTATTGGTTGATGGAAGTGGAGTTGAACGAGGAGGAGCTGCTTGAGAGAAGACTAGAGGCGGAAGGAAGAGGGTGAAGATGAGGGATGGAGTGAGGAACATGGAAGGGGAGGCCGGGAGGGTTTGATGAATCAGGGGGATGGGAAATGCGAGTTGAGAGAGACTCCTTTTATTTCTGTCGGGAAAGTCTGGTCCGCACCATCGAACCTTTTGTTCTCGCTTTCGATAGACTGCTTCTCGATACACCATTTTGGAGAGATGGGTTCGAGCTCTGGAAAGGCTCACCTGAGACCATGGACCGAGGTGCAAAAGTTGAGCTGCCAATTCTTCATCGAGAATGTTCGCTGACGGAGTGTTCTAAAACAGGGAATTTGAGAAGAATTCGTTATCGAAATATACACTAGCAACCTGCAAGAGCAAAGGAGAAAATCTTGGCAAGGATTGACGAAAAGGCAATTGAGTACTAGTGCGAGAGACCGCAGCCAGCAACACCCTTTTGAACCGAACTCTGGGCTCTCCAGAAGGATCTTACCAATAGATTTCAGAGCGAGAAAGGGGCAGAAAAAGTCACAAGGCAAGAAAGAAGAGCAAGCTTGGACGGGATCACGAAGGAGGGTGACCGTTTCATCCCTCGCAACAACTGAGCTGGACTCTTTTGATCTTGAAGGTGTTCCAGAAGCAACGCTTTGAACACTCCCGAAACCAAACCAACACTTTGAAGATGGGCTACGGAAGGTTTTTGTTGCGATGGTCCAAACGTTCAAAAGAGAAGAAGCGAAGAGAGCTTGTTCAACTTCTTGACTACCCCACCACTCAAGCTTGACCATTTGATCTTTCTTCTTTGGTTCAATTCCTTCTCCAATTTGAAGGGTTGAATGACTTCTACCTTTAAGACAGAGCAGAGAGAAGAGAGCATGAGCAAAGTAGCCGTTTCGAACAGCTGCAACTAGCAACAGGATGCCCTCGCTCTTCTATTCGATCCAGTGACTTCCATTCAAGTGAACTAGCAGTCGTTCCCCAACATCATCCGTATTCAATTATCTCTGTTTGGCTCTGAGGAGGGACTTTGCAAGAGGTAGAGTCCAAATGCAACTTGGGAGATGGAAGAAGAGCTCAAGGGAAAAGTAAGCTATCAGAATGCGGTTGAGTAGAGGGGCAGATATGGTCATGAGGAATGAAGAAGAGAAAGGGGTGAGGGAGGATAAAGATAGAGAAAGAATGTGTGAGTCAAGTGGTTGCAAAATTGAGAGCTGCTGGAGAGAGAGAGAGTGAGAGGAAGAGAATGAGTTGGCTTTCCCTCTCGAGGAACTATCGAGTCATAGCTATGGTGATGGCATACTCAAATCTCCAGATGAAGATCTGATCAAAAAGGGAGGGAGAGGTGGGATCAAAGGAGAGAGAAGACAGGAGCTCATGATCCAGGAAGTCTTGCTCTCACAAAGCCTGCTTTTGAAGCCAGGCTACCTTCTTTTGGAAGCTCCTCCAAATCGGAAACTCATTCAATTCAAGTGAACTGCTTTGCTGTTTGTATCTCACGGCTTCTCTCCCATAAAAATATCATTTTCTCTCTTCTGCTGACATTTGTGTCATCCGGGTGAGACTCTACCTCGTTCGTTCTCCAATTGTAAATTGCGAGGCTAGCTACATCATGTTTTCCAATTCTTAAACAGGGTCAATAACATTCGAGGTTCGGACCCAACTTTCATAATCCATCTCAAAGATGACTCACGCTCAGGCGGCATCTCCGACCGCGAATTGGCGAAGAAGATCGATCGCTTCGGCGCTTGAGCCCAACGTTCAAAACTTCAACGTTCTCGATAGGAGACTCTTGTCGACAAGAAGATCCGCTCGGGGGGAGACAAGTTCCGTTATCAATGGGTTGATACTCTCATAGGATACACTCATTCTTGGGCTTGGACTTTCTATAAGAGCGAGCAACTCCTTGTTTCTGCTTCCTATCTCCCCCTTCCTTTTTCTCCCACAACTATAAGCCATGCAAGAAGAAATTCAACCACTTGACTCTCATCGTGAAGGCCATCTTTCTCCCTCTTACTCATACTCAAAAGACCACAGAGAGAGCAACTCCCTCGATCTTCCATCGGAGGAAAGGTGAGTCGAAGAACTTCGACCATTTCAATTCTCAGTCTTGCTCACATTTCTTTTTCCCTTCATCTGTTTCTCTTCCCTTCATGTCCTCTCGTCTCTCCGGAAATATCGCTTTCAGAAAGTTGACAGCTTCCAGCTCCGCTAGAGATTCTCTGTCTTCCAGCAAATCCAATTCCAAGCTCGATCCAAGTGCTCGTCCGTATACCTCTCCTGTTTCAAAATTCCCAACAGAAGACGAGAAACTAGATGAAGCTCAAGAAGACGATGATAACTACGCTGCGTACAGCGAGGGAAGTGGTGATGAGGCTGAGAATCCAACTCCTCGAGGTTCATCCTCTTACCCGCAATTGGGAGTGCTTCGTAACACTTCGTCCAAGGACAGCCTACGAGAGTCTCAGCCGAACTTCCAGAAGCAAGACAGATCTAAAGAGAGGTCCAGTCATCTTCAATCTTCCCTTCGTTCCAGTAGCGTCTACAGCACTCCTCAAAAGACTTCGGGCGATACTCTCAGAACCGGAAGCAGAAACAGTTCTCTGAAGAGGCTTTCTGAAGACGGAGGTAGACCAGTCGTCGCTTCTACTGCTTTGGAGAGTCACAAGACTTCGCAAAGAGAAATTCGAAATCTCTTTCAAAGACAGGAGGAACCTAGCAACCATTTCATGCCTAGACGAGCTGCCGAGAATCAAGTTCCCATTGAAGATGGACCTCAAAGTCAAGGAGACACTTTCTACAGACGTGCAACTCATCGTTCATCTCTTCTAGAATTTATTCCGCCTTCCATGGCACAGCCAGCCCCTCAGGACTCAGGAGCTCTGAGGAACGCTTCGAATCTTCCTGACTGGGATAGAGTCAGATTTGGTGAGCTGTAAGTGCTGTCTTTTGTCTGAGGACACTCTCTCTGCCTTCTTTCTGAGTGCCCACCCCCCTTTCTAACTCTCTCTCTCTCTCTCTCTCTCTCTCTCTCTCTCTCTCTAGAACTTCAAAGCCATCTTCACACGTCCGTGAAGAAATGGACTGGTCTCTAAGACGTCTCATCAGTCGAGAAGTTCTCGAAAAACTCCTCTCAGATCCTCTCGGGAGACATCGATTCCGCGAGTACTTGGTCAGAGCTGAAGGCACTGAAATCAAGCTGGACATGCTGTTTGACACGATTCAAATTGCGAAGATGGTCTCCATCATCAACGATTCTGCTGAAGTGAGTTGCGAATCTGCTCCTAGTTGTTTTGCAACCCGCACCTGACTGTCGCTTTCTCCTTTTCCTAGGCCATACATGATCTTTATCTCGCTTCTGACTCAGCCAGCCGCCAGATACTACCAGCCGAGGTCAATCAGGGATTCTTTGAATCGATTCAGAAGACTTTCGATTTGAAAGTTGGAGGAATAGAAGAGGCCCAAAATTATCTTCTAACTTCTTTCTAGTGAGTTTTTGATCATACAAAAGATAATTTTTAAATTCCAAACTTAGGTTCTCCTTTTCTCTCGACAGTTCCAACGAGTTTCAACGCTTCATTCGTTCTCAGCTTTTAGAACAAGCCAAAGTCTCCCTCAACTCTGACTTCTTTGATCCAAATGAGATGAACGGTCTTGGAGACTGCTACTGCCTCACCAATCCAAGATTACGAGAGAATCCTATTGTGCTGGTATCTAGAGGATTCACTTCAGGTGAGGTGTTGAGGTTTCACTGACGCTTTTCGCTGACACTGGGCGAGGGAAGCTTCGACTTCCAACTTACGCACGCGACATTCTTTGTTTTCTTCGCAGTTACCGGCTATAAAAGGGAACAGATTATTGGAAGAAACTGTCGGTTTCTCCAGGGACCCTCGACCAACCCAGGTAGGTCAATTTTCAAGCTTGCTACGAACGGCTCTACAAGGAAAAAGAGCAAGTCAGATCGAAACTAAACTATTCAGTAGCTCTAACTGAAACGATGTCGATTCTTCTCTTTTTCTAGACTCAATTCAAAGAATCAGAGATGCTCTCAATCTTGGAGATCCTCTGACCGAGCTCATTCTCAACTATAGGTTCGTTTTCCCTCTTACCCCTCTGACCCCATCTCTCTTTCTTAACCTGACTCTCACCACTTCTCATTTCCCACCTCTTTTCAGACTGGACGGAACTCCTTTCTGGTGCCTTCTATCGATCATGCGAGATCTTGCACTCATACTCTTTTTTTACCTTTCGAGCTGCAGCTGACTCCTACTCTCAATTCTTTCTCTCCCTGTAGCCCACTTCGTGAAGCTAATGGAGAGGTTGCTTATTTTATCGGCTCTCAGACCAATGTAACAGGGACTTTGACTTCGTCAAAGAGTCTCGCTTTTCTCACAGCAGGATCGCACGGCAGCAAGACTGAGAGGGCGAAGACTTTGGTCAACGATAGAGAGGTGAGTTCCGGTTACGGTTACGGTCACTTCACAGTTAGCTGGCTCTCAGTTTTCTCAACTTAGCCCCTATCCTTTCAGGTCAGCTCTAGTATGGCCCACTTCTTGGGGGACCATGGAGCTGTAGGATCCGAGGGCAGAGAAGAAGCTCTTGTTCACCATCCACTCCCAATCAAAAGTAGGACCAACAGAGGAGGAGCTGCAGGTGCAAGATATGATCTCAGTCAACAAGGTCACAAGCCAAATGTCGACGGACTTCGAACTCCTCCAACGATCGGAAATGGATTGGAACCTACGCCCAAGAAGTCTGGTTTCAGAAATTTCTTTGGAAAAGGAAGTTCAAACCAATCAGCTCAGCGACTGCCGGGAGCAGAGGGTTTCGTGCCAGCGGAGAGAAAGAACGAGGGTTCAATCGAAGATCAGATGGACTTTTTCTCTCAACAGACTGGGAAACTGTTGGTTTTCAGAAGAGAGAAACGTGAGGTCCTCTTTGCGACCCCCGAGTTAGGTGAGCAATGAGTTGGCAGACTTTCCTGACTCCAAGTACATAGCAAAACATGTTTCCACTTGTTATTCATTCCTCTCTTTCTCTCCTTCAAAAGTGAAATTCTTCAACCTACCTACTCTAAGCTCTCATCAGATTCTGGCCTCACCTTTGGTTCACAGCGATGTCCTTTCTTTAATGCGTGGAACTGGAAAAGATGACACCAAAGCGTTACGATTGAAGGTTTCTACAGCTATCTCGAAGGGAGAAGGACTAAGTCTCAGAGTCGGAATCAGACAACCGAGTAGGAAATGGAGTCTCGTCAAGAAGGACGAGAAGGACGTGGTTGTGGTTTGGACAAGGATGATTCTGACACCTCTACTCGACAGAAATAATTCAAGCTTCGCGATGATAGCTTTGTTTGGTTAGCTTTTCATCCGAGGTAACTCAACGTTTGTTATATCTCAATCTCATACTGTCATACTGTATTTCTCGCTTTCCATCTTATATTGTTGTCTCTAAGCCTGTTCAAGATAAATGAATCGAACATGACAAGGTCTAGAAATTGGGTCTAAAGAACTGGTGAACGCTGTAGGAAAAACAAAAGTTGAGCTATAGTAGGGGAAGGGAGTTGGAAGAATCGAACATTGGGCGGATGAACCGACCAAATGCAGTTTCAAATCTCCGAATCAATCATGATGATAAATTTGGAAAGGAGACTAAGAAGCACCTTGTCGAGAATCTGCTCGACCTTCTATTAGCTGACCGAGACCGCACCGCAACTTCCAAGATTGAATTTCTACCGAAATGGAACTTGCTACTCCCAAAGAGACTGTGAAAGAGGCGCAGACTGAAGAATCAGGAAGGTCATTCTGTTATGGAGGATAGGAAGTTTGAACATCGCATACACTCACTTTTCTCACACGGAAACTAAGTCTGAAAGGAATATAATCTCTTGAAAGAGGAGATACCCCCTTTTATTCCTACTAAAGAGATCCAGAAGAGATACGAAAAGCAAGTGAAAAGTTCAAGTGAGAGACGATATCCTCTCCGGCTGTACTTTAAAGGAGGAGTCCAGAACGGAAATCACCTTTTTCTCCAGGCTTAGACGTCGTCGACTTGACCGCACCTTCCTTGAAGATGTCTGCACTTGCCAAAGCTTGAAGACCCTTTTGGACGTCAAAGAGACAGCACGGAGCATCGAGTTCATGGACCTGTGAAAGTTTGAGTGTATCAATTAAAACATCAGTTTGATGTGCCTAAGGAAGAGGAATGGCGGGGAAAGACTCACATGAAACCTCGGATTCTCTCTTGCTCGTTCTTTCTTCTGACGTCAGCCAACCTTCGAATCAGGTCGACGACCAGTAGTGTGGTCTCGTCCGTGTATGAATCTGGACTGACTCTGTGCTTAACAGAGTCGTCTTGAGCGACAGTTGTCATGATTGACCTGAGTGGGGGGGGGGTTTGAAAAAGAGAGGCGGGTCTTTTTCTTTTCTTCGCTCTCGACTTTCAACTTTTCAACCAATCAGGCCGCTTTTCCTTCTTCTCTTCTTCCAACGATAGAAACGGTCTGGCTGATCAAGCCACTGCTGAATCAATCTCCACCGCGACTTCTAGATCGACTCAACCTGAAAGCAGACCTTCGTTAGATTCATAATTCTCGACTTGTCGTATCGCGGATTCGCGATCAGCATGTCGTCCTCTTCAAATGGTGAGCTCCGTAACAGCTCTTTCTTCTCTGATTTGAGGTTTCATCACCTCTACCGCTGGTGAAACTGATCTCAACTCTCCCTTTCTTCCTTCTAGCTCTTTCCAGCACCTTGTCTCCAGCATCTTCTCGCTCGCGGTTACCTCACGATGGATCTTGTTCCTTCTGGAATCGTCTCTTCTACTTTTGGTTATCTGTCTACTCTAGAGCTATGTCAGCTGATGAGCGTCTGCAGGGGTTGGAATGGATCACTTCTCAGCACTTCATCCCTTTGGAGAAAGAGAGTAGAGACACACTCAAAAATCAAAATCCTCGAGCTATTCGCAAGACATTCAAGAAATACTCTCGTCTCAATCAAGAGCCCAGTGGGATTAACAGAACCGAGTTCACGAAACAAGCATCTTATCGATTCATTTCGATCTTTCCCTTCCTTGGAGCATTCAAATCTGACTCGAGATGTACTTCCACAAGTCGAAGTGGATGCTCTCGGAGCTCTGACGATGTGTGCTTCTCATCGCCGGATGCAAAATGGTTGGTCGAAATCAGATTTATACTGATTCTCGAAACTCAAATATATAGTAATGCCTTCTGATGAGGAGGGATTAGAACCTAAAGGGAATGAAACACTCGGCGGTCTCTCTTCTTGTAGCCTAACTCAAGTCTCAACAAGAGCTGCTGACATTCTCAGGTTGTCATGAGTCTGATCCATTTAATCTAGACTCACCTAACCTACAGTTTCTGATCCTCGATCAACAAGATATAGCTCAGCTATTGTTGCATGTTGAAGGTGATCAATCTCTACTCCTTCAACTTCGATTCATAGGCTTAGAATCGCTTCGTATCAGAGTTCGGAGATCAAACCAGCGGCGAACCAAACAGGTGCAGTACAGGATAGTCTGGTCGAGTCCGAGAAGCTTATCGAGATAGTATACAGCGTCAAGAGACTTTAAGAAAGCTCCAGCTGGTGGAAGAGACAGACGGTCGTAAGTCGTAATCTTTCTTTAAGAGGTTAGAACGTGAAGGGAATGGATAGAAATTGCTGGTCTCCTATCCCTCTTCACCTAGATTCAGAAAGTCTAGGGAGATTCAAGAAGCGGAAGAAGGTGTTCTTTCAAGATCCTCTAGAGAGTTGGCAGAAGCTGCTGGGAGGACTAAGGTGGAGAGATGGGATAGCAGTCAAAGTTGAAATTTAGCAGTTGGGTCTGAATGTGTGAGTTGGTTCTACGTGGAAAATACAGTGACAGTTTCTATGATTCATTCTATGTCAATTAAAGAGGGCCTGAAAATGTCTCGTCACGACCTACGTCCTTCAGGTCGCGAGACGCGAGGGCTGCGAGGCGCGTTGGTCTATTCCCATCGTCTCTTACAATTCTCCTCCTGAGGAGGTTGCAAGGAGAGAGGTTCTGAATTTATGGGATTTCGATTGTTAGAGATATAAAGGAGGAGAGAGAAGGTAGAAAGGGTCTCAGACTGGGTCAGATCGATCTCCAAGACTCCAACCACGCCACGAAACAAAGCGTGTCTTGACTCTTCTCCAGAGGACCCAATCCGACCAAACGATCCAATCCATTCAACCTGCTGCTCAATGAATGACTCACGAGGATCACTTTCTAGAAGATGCAAATCCAATTACAGAGAATCATTAGACTTAAGAAGATTGCAAGAAGATGAATTGGACGAGATCTTAGATGACCAACCAGCTGATGCACCAATGCAAATGGACAATCTACCATCAACTTCTTCTTCTTCTTCTTCTTTAACTCCAACTTCATCTCCAAGAAAGAATCAAAATTCTTCACCATCCAAAAGGTTTTTCAAAGGAACTGTTACGCCAAGTAGAGCCGCTCCCTTCTTTAAACCGAGGTTGAATAGGAATAAGCATCAGCATCAGCCAATCTTAACACCTTCTCCTACTTTACCTTCTTCTTCTTCACCTTTCAAATCGATATCAACCGAAAAGAGTCATGCTGAAATCGATTCACCTTCAAGAGAGAGAAAGAGAGTTAGGTTGAATCAGACTGGATCAGGATCTCTTCAACCAGGTCCTTCTTCTTCTTCAACTTCTTCCTCTGCTTCGAAGTTGAAATCTTTAAAAAGACATCTTTCAAGTTCAAGATTGTTGGATGATTCAGATGATTCAGAAGAAGAGGAAGAAGAGGGAGAAGGCTTGATCTTAACTCAATCCAGTTTCTCACCAACCAAGTCTATCCCTACTTCAACTTCATTCCCTCCCTCTCATCTCTCAACTCTCCCACCAACTCTCCGATCAAATGCAAGTACCTCAAATATCTCCTCTCAATTTCTGCGTCTACGTTCATTAGGAGGAATTCGTGGTCCCTCCATTCTCTCCTTCCCCTCCCATTCCCTCTCCCCTTTCCACACCGTTCCCCCAAACCCTTTCTCCTCTTCTCTAAGAATCCATTCTCAAAACTCGTACCTTGAATCTTTCTCCTCTTCCTCAATCAAAGACGCCTATCTACTACCCTCACCCAACGATTTAGAATGGTCAGAAATGTTGGAATTCACTCCTTCAAACCTCGGGGATGAAATTGAGAGCCCAATTGATCAGGAAAGGTTGGAGAGAAGAACTATCAGTATGAGATTGGAGAAAGAAAGGAGTATGGCTGGAAATTGGGGTAGAGTTGAGGAAGTTGGGAGGAGTGAAACTCTTTGTTGTGGATATAGTTGGGGTGAGTAGAGAGGGAGACAGAGATATGAGCTTGAAAGGGGTTTTCAAGTGTAACTGAGAAGGCTAATAGTATAATGGTGAGGAGGAAGAATGGGTAAGAGAGGGTGAAGAAGGTGAACATCGAAGAAGAACAAGAACTGATCCTTAACACCCCTGGTTTCCCTCTCAAAAACACAACCACTTCACTATTAGGTTCAAGAAACATCTCGGACGCTTCAAATTCAAAACCATCTTGGTTGGCAGTGGGTGATAGTTATGGAAGAGTCACTTTACTCAATACTGAAATCGATCCTTTGGTTGAAGAATGTGAGTTTTTCTCTCTTCCAATGCGTTTCTCTACGTCTTTCCATTCCGATAAAGGCCTTGTTCTCATCGTCGTGTGCTTCGTACTGATCTGTGCTTGCTTTTCTTTTTCCTACTTCTCTCGTCACCCTTTCCCTTCTCTTCTTTCTCCCCTCCTCTCGTCTTTTTACTCTTCTGTCTCCATATTTTACGTTCTTCCTCGGCTGTCTTCTCTCAAAAAGATCACTCCCATCCAAGGTTCTTAGCTTCAACTACCAGAGCTTCAATCTTCTCTTTAAGTTGGAGAGGTGATGATAGAGCTATTGCAGCTGGAGGAGCTGACTTTAGAGTTGGAGTTTGGGATACTGAGAAGTTGGTGAGTGTTGTCAGAAGGTCAAGAGACTGGTTCTGTGATGAGAGTGCTTGGTCTCGGTTGAGTCGACGGTGGTCTTTTTCTAACATCCTAAACCCCACCCAACCCATTTTTCTCGCCCTCTTCCTGTCTGATGTCTCTTCAGATCCAAACCAATAACCTTCAAGGAGGTAGAGGATCCCCACGTTCCCTTTCTTTCTCACCCCATCAACCTCACATGTTATCTTCCGGAGGTCGAGATGGAGCTCTTCATCTCTACGACACTCGTCTCAGAGGTCCAGAACCCATTCTCTCAATTTGGGGAGCTCATACTCCATCACTTCCAACCAATATCATTAAAGGCAAAGGAAGGAAATCTCAAGCTACCGCTTTACCAACTGGAGTTACTGAGGTTCTTTGGCATCCACATAAGGAAACCAATTTGATCACTAGTGGTGCTAAAGATGGAGTAATTAAATTATGGGATTTGAGAATGATGGGTGGATTTGGTGAAAGTATGGGAGAAGGAGAGGGAAGAATGATGTTTAAGGAAAAACAGGAAGCGTTAAGTGAAATTGATGTTAATCTTTTGGGAGAATTGAATAGGGATTCAATGAAGGGAAGCGACGGGGGTGAAGAAGTCAAGGGAGTAGGCCGGGGTATCGAAGGGAGGTTTCTGGATGAATTCGAAACCGATAAATTGAGAGAATTGGAAAGGAAATTGAGAGAGGAAGAAGCAAGCAAGAACAAGAAAGGGAAAGGGAAAGGAAAGGGGAAAGCTAAGGCCATTACAGCTACTGGTACGAACAAAAGGAAAGGAAAGGAAAAAGTGGAATTTAAAGTTAGTGGGACAAAGGTTGGGAAAGGAAAGTCGAAAGGAGTGGAAGGTACTTTGGATAATCCTTTCTTGTTGGATCCGATTGAGGAAAGTTTGGACATCTCTAAGTCTAAGGATGGGTGGAACAAAAGGTGAGTATCTGATTCTCTGCTTCTTAGGTAGCTCTAGGTCAAGAGCTCTTTCGATCGACAAAAGACCGAAGAAAGAGAGCTGATCAACTTTCTCTCCGACCTTCTCCTATCCTTCTCTCATCGTTTTCTTCCACTTCTTTCAGTACTCATGGTATCTCTAGTATCGTCGCAAACGATGAGCTTCTTTTCGCTGCTTCCACCGACGGTCGGTGAGTCCTTCTCGAAATCGACCCTACTCTACCTCCTCAGCCTTTTGACAGTGCTGACTCTTCAACTTTTTTTTTAAAAAAAAATACCTTCATCCTTCCAGTATCTACCCTCTCCCACTTTCTTCCCTCCTATCACCTCTCTCTTCCTTCTCTTTCGGCTCAATTTCTCCTCTTTATCATCCAGCTCAAAAGCACAATTCATTATTTGCACGTCTAAGCATCTCTCCAGAAGGTAGGACTTTAGCTCTAGGATGTAGGAATGGAGATATTACTTTGTGGGATACTAAGACTTGTGGAGCTAATAATGGTGGATTTCAAAGAAATCTAGACGCTGGAACTCTGGGTAAAAGAGCTAAGGAGCTGGACGGAGATGTCACAATGGGAAAGTTGAATATGAAAATGGAAATGGGAATGGGTTTAGGTATGGAAGTAGATGAAGAGATCGGAGATGAGGAAAGCAATGGGAGAAATAGAAATGAGGCTGTGGTTCTGACTGGAGGTCACTCTGGGTGAGTTCTTTCTTGCTTGAAGAAATTCGAACCGCAAGTCGCTCTTTCCTCTTCAGCTAGAATCTGACTTACTCTTCTTCCTCTTGTCTTCTCCAATCACCCCATCCTTCCGACTTCCTCTTCTGCTAACAGACGAGAAATCAATTCAGTCTCTTGGGGTTTCGGACCTTCAGGTCCGATTCTAGCTTCAATCGCCGATGACTGTGTCATCAGAACATGGAAACCTGATAGAGGACTGACCGAATATCAGAGAAAAGAAAGGGAGAGGAAAGAACTTGCAGAGTGGGAGATGGGAAGAGGTTGGCACGGTGGCAACTAGAAGAGAACGAGAAAACAGATACCTCTCCAGTAAATAGCCCTGCATTCATTCACCATTAGACTCTCTTTTCTTATTTCATCATCATAATCAATCATCATCTCTTATTGTCTATTGATACGCAATGGACGTTCAACAAAGTCAAATCATTTCACTGAGCACAAATTAAATCCTGTCGTGCTTTTCTTCGTTTTTGACCTTCGAAATCTGGAAGGGAATTTCTTTCAGCTGCTTTTTGTGACTTTCTTTTGCGGAAGTGTTCATCTTAGCGAAGCGTATGATGAGATCTGAGTATCACTCACCACTGTGGTCGACAGCTCATGGACTCTTGTCTCTCATATTTTCAGTCTGATTATTTTGCATTCGAAATTGAAGAGTCGTATCATTCCATCAAAGTTTCAAGTGAGACAAGTCATAGAAAATCGGAAAGGTGGAATTAGCCGTTAGTTAAGAAAGACGAAGTGAATGCGAAATGTGGAAGAAGTCCAATTCTAGAAGGAGTGATGATTGGAAGAGTATGAGGAGAGAGGAGAGACGGAACTTGAGAGTAAGGCCTATTCGGACATGAGAGTTGATCCTCCTCCGTCTAGACCAGTTCTGAATCTTCCATGCTGTCTCATACCATGGAAATTAGATGGAGAAAAGCGCATTCTCTCTGGAATGTCCGAGACCGAGAGAAGTCTGGTGAGAGGTGGATGGGTTGCGAAGAAAATCAGAATGGGGAGATCCTTGGACGGGAACTCTGAAGGCAGACTCTCGGCTCACCTGGTAATCTGAATGAGTTCAAGGCCTTTCACGAACGGTGTCCCTTCCGTAAGAGGTCTGAGAAGCAAGATCGCGATTGCTAAAGTAATGCAAGCTCCACAGATGCCAATGACCAGGAGCCACTTGTTCAGGGTGAGCTGGTCAGAATGAGGAAAAGTCGAGAGGATTCTAAAAGTCAGTGAAGAATCACGGGAAAAGGTTCAGAACTCAAGTTCAAGGATAGTCAGAAATCAGAGTAGAATGGTCATAGGTGAAGAACTTCCTTTACTTTAACTCGCCTTTGTCCTCTGGATTGTTTTCCGAGCTGTGGCTTCGATATTCTGGAACGTAGACAAGTTCGCAGCATACTTTTCGTTGAGATTGTATGGGTTCAAGTCGTCTTGTTTGGCTTTAGTGACTTGACGAATGAAGGAGTCGGCGTTCGTAAGAGCGGTGGCTGTGACGTTTGCCAAAGCCAACTCGAGAGCAGCCAGTTCATTCGCGTCGTTAGGAATCTGGCTCATCTGAGAACAAATGGAAGAAACGCGAACATTAGAGAGATGGAAAGAGGTCTGTCATCAGTCATCTTGCTCTTTCTCTCGACTTCCCTTTCTCTTTTGTTGCACTCACCTACAAGATGTGAATGAAAATAGTTGCGATATAGCTATAATTGATGGGTCTCCTGAGATCTTTCACGTCTACAAAAGACTTTCTAAAATCGTCGATCGAGATGCGATAGCTACTTACTTCTCTTCTTCTTCTCATCAGGAAACGTGTTTCCATCACTCCTACTACTTCTTTTTGACTGAGTGTTCCTTCCTTCGGATGAAGGTCTCACTGAGGCGTATTGAGCTTCTCCGTCGACGGTTGGGTTGGGTGAAACTTGGCCATCATTTTGGGATTGAGGTTGTGGTGAAGAGTGTCGGGGACAAGTAGAATCTCTGAAGAGTTCGGGGATCTGGAAAAAGGCTCTTCCTGTGAGGGAGGTAGATTTAGGTGAAAGTCTGATATCCGAGCGTGGATGTCGAGCTCAAGGCTAACAAAGACCGATCTCTAAGTCTAGAAAAGAACAGAAAAACGTTTTATCCATGTCAGAAGGAAGAAGGATTAAGGGAGAGAAAGGTTGGCAAACTCACCCTCTTGCTTTCGCTCTCTCATCTTCTTCTGATTCTGAGGTCCAGCTTCTGACCTGTTCTACCAAGGGCACTGCGATCTTTTCGAGCAAGATTCAATTGGGAGAGTAGGTGGGAGTGGGTGGTTCGTTCTCTTCTGGAAGTTGAAGTTTTTGTGGCGGTGGAGTCATCTTGAAGTCGTTTTCCTCGAGAGGCTGGTCTCAAAGAAATGAACCAAAAAGAAAGGGAAGGGATATATCAACAAAGGAGGAGAAGAAAGAAGAAAAGGCAATGAGATTCTTAAAAAGCTGCTGCAAGTCTCCCACCTCGCTTACTTCTACTGATGAGACTCTGAGTTGCTAGTGAGTCTCAACGCCACGAGCCAATGCGGTGTTTCTGCCACATCGTGCAGCAGCAGATAAAGGACTCACATAGCCGATGATCTCAATTTTTTTCCGAAACCCTGAACACAGGGTCTGTAGTAGCTCTTCTGGACTGCGGAGCGAAACGAACAAGAAGGGAAGAAAAGGGGCGAGGTGCGAGGTGCGAGGTGCGTGCGACTCGAGGTCGACACTTCGAGGGGTCTTCTCCACCTTTTCAACTGTAAGGCCAAACCTTCAAAAGCGATCTTTTTGCTTCCAAGCCTGGTTGATAGGAGATCAATCAGCTCAAGCGCTCAAGCCTCAAGGTAAAGAATTGTGAGAGACGATGGAATCAGACCAACGCGTCTCGCGACCTGAAAGACGTATAGGTCGTGACGAGACATCCTCTGGCCTTCTTCAATTGAAAAGACACTGTCACTATTCTTTCAACATGGTCACATATCCAGACACAACTGCTAATTTCTCAACTTTGACTGCCACTCCATCTCTCCACCTTAGTCCCAGCAGCTTCTGCCAACTCTGTAGAAGTCTAGAACATCTTGAAAGAAGACCCTCTTCCGCTTCCTTGAATCTTCCTAGACTGGACGGGACTGTCAAGGACTTACCTTTCAAGGAGGACGAATGACGTGTGAGCGATCGAGGTGAAGAACGAATGACGGATCTGATGAAGGCCTGCTTTTCCCTTGGATAGACCTCTAAGAAT
>JAAVVG010000053.1:0-43944 GCA_012976225.1 Golubevia sp. BC0850
ACCCTAACCCTAACCCTAACCCTAACCCTAACCCTAACCCTAACCCTAACCCTAACCCTAACCCTAACCCTAACCCTAACCCTAACCCTAACCCTAACCCTAAGCCTGAAAAAAAGAATCGTTGAAAATCATCATCTCAATTGTCCTCAGTCAAACTTTCACCTTTCTCGTCTTGTTTACTTTCTGCCGCTTGCTCTTCCAGATTCAAGTGATGACCATCTCAAACCCCCATTTCTGTTCCTCTCACAGGAGTGTCGGTTGAGGTTTTGAACCAAGTCTCGGTGACGCAAAGAAATAACATGAAACGAGAGTAAGAGGTCGGAAGAGAGAAATCGATCTTGTCTGGGAGTAATGATCCGACTGAAGGTTTTTCGATGTTTCTTGAGAGCCGAACGATTACGCGGGGTAGTTCCAAAATAATTGGTGTCGAAATCCGAAGAGGGCGAAAGGAGGTAAAGAGCTTGAGAGGGACACCCAAGAACCCTTTCTAGATCCCGGCATGTTGTTGTTGTTGCTGTGGTTGTTTCACAATAGCGCCAGAGGCACCTCGGCCACTAGCACTCCTAGCTCAGCGGCAGCCGACAAGAGGCTCACAGGCTCACCACCCCAATCCAAGAGCCTCGCTGCTTCCTGCTCGATCGTCCCTCCAAGTTTTATGGAGAATATCCTAGTAGCACCGTGAATATCAAAACTCAATAGCGGGAAGAGGGTCATCAAAGGAATGATAGGGAAAGCTGTGAGAAGGCAGCTCTGCCCCAATCGAACTCGGTGAAGTTGACCATGAACGAAGAAAATCTGGCCTTCAAATTGGACGGCTTGAGGATGGAATTTGAGGAAGAAGAGGAAAAGAAGCAAACTCGCCACCCTTCCACCCTTCCACATAGTTCCTGCTAGGTAGTTGCGTTTGAGTTCAAGAGCTCCGGCTACACTGATTGAGATGGGCTGAAAGCCTCTTTTTGATTTCAGCTTGAAGGTGAAAGAAAGAGTTCGAGGAGAAATCCTCAAGCTTTCGAGCCCAATAATGGAAGAAGTTGGAGTGGGAGTTGAGGTGGCAGTAGGAGCATCCGAGATTCAAGTCGAACCTGCTATCGCCACTCTCGAATAGTTGTTGCTTTTGAAAATATTCTTGTTTTTTCTCCAAAGTGAAAGCTCCCACACTTCCTTAGACAGGTGAGATTCTTTTGAGAGCGGAACAAAAAAGACAAGAAAGTAGACCTTTCCTGATTCAACAATCGGACTAAATACTCACTCCCTGAATCGTTCTGTAAATGAGAGCCTTGGATACCCAATTTCCATCTACCGTCTTCATATTCGATGTAATCACTGTAAAGCGGAAGTGAGGCTGAGACAGTGTCAGGGGTGTTGGCTGGCACTGGAGTTCCAACTTTGAAATCTTTTCCATGATCAGGTCTCAAACAAGAATTATAGGTGAAAGTTGATTTCATTTTAGCCATTAGGAAGAGAAAGAATTGAGTTAGTTGGAGGGATCCATCACCGGATGAAGCTGGGGGAGGGACGTGATGAGCTCCCACAAAATGATTAGAAGTATCATCAGATCAAGACGCATTTTGCCCGCACCGGCTGCCATTGACCAAAACTTGGAAAGCTCGAAGGCGCTCGCACCCGGGTCAAGCCCCTTGATCATAATCTCATGTGCCCCCTTCGTTGAGCAGTCCCCACTTCCAACTGACCTCTTTCGAGAACCTCTGCTCATGTCTTGGAAAGAACGGTTATCGAAGAATGTTGGAGCTTTTCTTCTTCTCCATTGTCGGTCGTACGATTGCAAAAGCTCGCTGTCAAATCTACGTACCTAAGTGGACTTCTAGATTCTCAATGAAGAACAAAGAATGAGAAAAGCACTTGGAATGTCTCTCTTCGTTCCCAGTAATCTTTTCCAAAGAGACCGCCACTCTCTACCGACTCTATCATCCATCAATTCACCCTGGATCCAGAAGATGGGGCCCTCAAATGAGAACTCCACCTTTTGAATAAGGTGGCATATGTGTCTTCTAAAACGAAAAAGAAGTGGCTTGAAACCATCGTCTCAATGAATGCCCAGCCGCAATTCGGCTTCTCAATCAAAGAATTTTCACACCTATCAAATCCTTTCTTTTCATATTATCTGCTTCAAGTCACGTGGGTCAACTGCTGGAAACACTCAAGAGTCTACCTCCCCCGTCTTCTGGCTTCACTCGGTCGTCCGATGTATAAGATCAAGAAGAGGAGCAAAACAAGAACTTCCATCCCCAGCAAGGGATTCAGAATCTAACCAGAGAGCCAGTCCCATCTTCGAAAAAGCTCGAATCACGAGAGAGATCTTAGACAGACAGGGAGGCAAACTCTCCATCTAGTCTTTCCTCCTTTCCAAAATGCGAGCTCCTTGAAGAATTCCGCTGCCCTCCCTTCTTCCTGCTAAACTTTACAATCAGACACTGCACTTGTCTCATTTTCACTGGGCTGTGCTTTAGTAGGTCACTGACAGGTTCGTCGCTGACTGCTGGATTGAGTCACGCACTACTTCATTTGGTCTTCGGATCGAAGGTCGAGTACATCCAAATTTTCCTTGCTTTTCCTGAGTTTGGCAAAGCTCGTGTCTCCACTCCTTTTCATACTAACGCATGTTCCCGAAGCTTCCACAATCAAGGTTGATTCGTTGCTCCTGAAATTTCATTGTAATGCAAAGAGAAACTACATATGGTGCTCACTTCTTGAAGAGTTTCACTGGATAACTCAGAACTTGAATGAGGTGATACAGAACTAAATGAAGAGGGCAGCAGCTCCACAAGCAACCAAAGAAACAGTCCAAGGTAGAATCATCCTTTCAGAACCATCTGAATCATCTCCAGAGTCGACGGTGCCGGAAGGGTTTTGGGTCGGAGATTGAGTTCCAGAGGTAGAGGCAGAGATAGAAGGCGAAGACGAGGAGGCTGACATCAACATGGAGGAATTTGAATCATCACCATCGCTGTCGTCACCGCCAAATGAAATGGATCCACCACCACCGGAAGAAGAGCCATTGCATCCTCCTCCGCTCTGGGTTCCATCCGGAGCGGTTGAACAGGATGAGCTGGTCCGGAAAAGGAGAAAAGATGTTGAGGTCCGGAAGTGGAGGTGATGAGAGTGGCATGATAGAAACAGTCAGACTTACCCGTCAACATTGTTTCCCTGAGATTTGACCATAGCAGCAAGAGTAAAGACTAAACCAAGAGAAAGAAAGGTGAGTGAAATACGCCTTTTCATTAGCTTGAATTGAGGTTTGGAGAGTAAGGATTTGGATTTGGTTGAGCTTTTGAAAGGAGGGAAAGAGCTGACGTGGGTGAGGTTTCTGCAAAGTTACACTTGGCCGTTTAAATACCTTTTTCGAGATGCCACATTGCTTTTACCGTGCACTTTCGCTATCGACCATCGGGCGAGAATCTTGGTGTGGTTTCTATTTCTGATCCTGCTGTGACAAGGTGAAGCAAGACTACGCCCAAGTCCGACACTAAAGAAGACGTGGGAATTTTGCGGCTTGAGAGGAAAGGCGAGGATGTGACTTCAAATGGAGTTGGCGTCGAGCATGTGGTCTTCTCTCAATGGTGTTTGGCTGCCGCTAGTTAGGCCGTAAGCGAGCGAAGTGAGGCACATGTTGCAAAACCAGGTCGCGGCTGCTCTACCGTGCTGGCGCACCTTATGCAGAAGATGGATTCAGATAGATCAGAGATCTTTTGAAAGGAGACCAAAGAGCAGAGGGAAAACGCGAAAAGCAAACAACCAGAGCGTTTGGAATGAATTCCACCTCAAGGTTTTGGTCAAAGTACAAAGCAGATTTGAAAGCAAAGTATCAGTGCTTTCAGCCTAACTATGGGGGCTGGGCGATTCAATGGGAAGATGAGACTTGGCACGCGTGAACAGCCATCCCACTTGGGGTGAGATGGCGTCTTGGAACTAGCTTCACAAACAACCGCCACTTCACTGTATTCTTTAGCATGTAGTCAATGAAGAAGAGTAAAGATACCCTTTAAACTATTTGTCCTTCTACCAACCCAAAGCTCTAGGAACTTTCACGACATGGGATGAATTAGAAGAGCATCCACTATCCAGTGATCTGGATCAAGATCACAATGAAGCGTTCCATTCTTGATTTGTGTTAGGTTAGTGACAAGGGAAGCTTGTGTTGATATCTCTCTGGAAGGCGAGCACCACAGGGTTGTTTCTGATGTTTCTTACTTTACTAATGATGCTAGCAGTGTTCGCATTCTGATTTGGAGCTTTCTCATTGTTAAAAGCTAACTTACTCTGCTTGCATTCATCTAAGTCTAAAATCGATTGCGTTGTTTCCCCCCCCCCCCCCATTCCAAGATTTTTTTTGCCTTTCGGCTGGAGAAAGAGTTCTCGGTCATTTTTATGTCTTGCTCTTCTTTCGAAGAAGTTTTGACGCTTCTATTTGAACTGTTTCTAATGGATGGGTTTGCTCTGACAGTTGCAATCAGCGGTTGATGGGTGTTGAGACTTTTAGAACAAATCTAAAATATTGAACTGCTTCACCTTCTACGTCTTCTATGACCTTGTCAAAAGCAGCTCTCTGTTTATCGTCGCTTGGAATTCCAGAGGTATTGTCTTTCATGCCTACCCTCACAGCATCCTCAATGTTATGTTCAGCAGGAAGATAGTAGTTCTGAATCAGTTTCTTGTTCTCTTTATGGAAGCGAGCGCGTCTCCTAAGCTGTTCTTGCGAAGCGCTGCAAGAAGTTTGTTCCTGAGATGACTGGTGGCTTTAGAAGATGAGAGAAACACTTGCGTTTCTTTGGGTTTGAAGGTGGAGTTGAAGTGATAGGCGGCTTAGCCAATCCTTTGTAATCTGTAAGCAATCTCTTTGGTCCAGATTCCGAGGTCTGTGTTGAGGACTTTAATAGATGGATTTGAAGTAGGTGGAACGACTGGAGGTGCTTTGGCTTTTGGTGATTTAGAAGATTGCATTGAAGAAGCGGTCGGAGAGGGTTTATCTGAAGATTCAGTCTGAAATGGTGATGAAGGTTCTCTGATCGAATGCGGTTCTCTTGAAGTTGACTTCTTGGCGGCACTTGAAGAGACTCTTGAAAGAGGGAAAGGCCTTTGATCAGGGTTCATAGTGAGGGTTTTTCTTGCAAACTTCATCGCTGAGTCCCCCATTCCACCTGCCTTTTCAGCCAGCACCCTCCCTTCATGGGCCACTCTCCAAGCATTCCCCAAGACATTGAAGTTTTACCGAGCTCCAAGACATGGCTGAATCTGATAACCTCTCCAATGTCATCTCCACCTGTGTTGAAGACGATCTTTCTCCTTCCACCTTGGCCATTTCTATCTTTCCTCGTAACACATCGACTGACTTTGACTCTGCCTTTGCTTGAGCTGAATTGGCTGCTCCCTTATTGGCACACTCCACTGTGATTGGGTTGAATTCATCGTCAGGAGAAAGTAACGCTGTTACAGTTTCCTTTCCGATCTTCGTTCTGATGAGGATGCCTGGGGAGCCGGTGGGAGATGTCGATGGCATGGTCCAGATTGATAGAGTGAGATTTGGATTGGCTGAGAGTGACGACCTCCTTGGGAGATTCTAAAAGAGCTTGAGGAGGAGACTCAACGGGTCCTAAGGTGGGACAGACTTTGATGTAGATGAACTTGCGATAAACGCTGTATACTGTTAGCTGTCCCGAGAGGAAGAGAAGGAAGGGAATAGAGGGAGAAACGCCTTCGCTCGCTCGCTTTCTCTCTCACAACGCGGTGGAGGATCAATCAAGTAAGCCAACCAACCGGCCAGTCAACCACCCACCGACCTTATGACTGGTCAGCTGAAAAAACGATAGCCTTTCATTAGGAGGATCAACGGAGATGTGTCCGAAAAAAGACACAGGGTCTCTAGAGAATAAATAAGTCGATTCATTCCTCTTTGGGAAATTACCCGTAACAAGACATCTCTGACTCCAATTCGTCTCAGCTCGAGACCTAGACCTGGCAGATCGAGAAGGTCTCCTTCGCTTGTCGTCCGAGCTCGAATCTGCTCCTTTCTGACGTCTGGAACTCTCAATTTGAGCCCCCGATCCTACTCCAGTTTAAGTCCGAGCGCAGAAGAGACATCCTTGGAGTCGGAGACTTCCTTAGAAGTGACTAGAGGAGGCGTCGGAAGAGGCGACAAGCTGTCTAGCCCAGAAAGGCTTGCGGCGGGTATGGAAGCAGAAGACTCGCCACCAGAACCGACAGTTGCAGAAGCTGAAGTTGGTTCCGTGTACGAAGAGAGGTACCAGAGCAGAGGCTTGGGGCGAGAGCTCAGCTCGACTCCAGGCTGGCGACGATCTGGCTGTTGCCGTTCCGAACCCGAAATGAGACTCGTCGACTTCGGTGACGGGAGTGAAGAAGTGCTTGTTATTCATAGGAGTTCCGTCCGCTATCAGCTTGGACGCTTGTCGTTCTCGAAGAACACTTCTAGCTGAAAAGGAGAGCATTCCGGGTCGATCCGTCGCTGAAGGACCTGAGGCTCGGGTCGGCCAAGTAGATTGTGTACTAGATTGGATAGGAAAAGAAATCATACACCCCGCGAGTCAACAAAGCAAATACTCCTGGTGATGCTTTTCGAAAGAAAGAAACTCACTCGTCGAAATCGCTCTCCGTTCCCGCACACGAAGCTCCATCTTCCTCGCTGCTCTCAACACTACTATCGAAGCTTGCATCTTGACCCTGTACGTCCACTGTTGCCATTCCGACCCTTGAGTTGGAAGAAGTTTGAGGATTGCCTCCAGGATGTTCACAATGGGTGGCTAGACTTGCGATCTTACTTAAAGAAGATGGAGCTAGTCGTGGAAAAGAAGAATGAAGAATTCCGCGGGATCGAGCGTCGTGAGATCCATCACTTGCAATTCTCGGTCTTAAAGTAGCTCCATTACTGATGTAGGCTAGGGGGTTTGCTCTGACTGCTGCAGCAGAGGGTTTCGAGAGAACGGATCCATCGGGAGGAGAGGAAGGAGTGGTTGAAGAATCGAATGGACTACTACTTCTCATCTGCTCGTCGCTTCCAGAGGCCCTTAGAGGCAGCTTTCCTCTCCTAGAAGCAGAAGCAGCCATCGGATTTCCAGAGGTGAAGGTCGATAGCATAGTTGAGAGGAGTCTTTAGGATTGGAATTCAACTTGAGCGATTCCAGCTCGATTGACTGTTGCATTTGGAACCAGTCCTTCCGAGGAAGAATGCGCCATTCTGTGACTACTTGCTCCTCCAGGGACGTTACACTCCAGCTTGGATCCTGACTCATCACCAGATTGAGGTCTAAGTGAAAACATACTCCTTCTTAATCCCCTTTGAGCAGAACCAGAATCAACTCCAACCACCGAAGGAGCTCTCTTTCCGGAGACCCTCATTCCTACAGCTCCAGTTCTTCCACGACCATAGATCGTCTGGGTATATTTGAGACCAGTTCTTACTTTTGAATACCTTTGCTGATGACCAGGAGAATCATTGGACCCTCCTGCTGATGAAGTCAATTGGGATAGATCAGTCAAGGGATCGAAGGTGGAGTCGGTAGTTGGTGAATGTATGCTGCTGATCTCTGGACGTAGAAAGGGGTTGTTGAGACCTGCTATCGTCACATGAGAATCTGCATTGAATTGTGAACCCAACACTTCTGCAGAGATTAGCCATTTGAGTTGAATTGTCAGAAGAGGTTGTGACGGAAGGCAGAGTGATGACTCTCGGACCATGGTGATCGTCAATTCTCCTAAGGCAGGCCAGTCGGAGAGAGTAGATGACTTGACTGAGAGATAAGAGAGAGGAACGTTAATCGGACCTCTTTCCATCTCATCGAAGAGGGAGAGGGAGAGATCGAGTGCTGCGAAGGCTATCTAACTTTAGTGCAACACTGCCTGATAGATCCCTAGCCAACCTCGCATCACCACTGGTTTGATCCATTGTAGCTTTTATACCATCTTCAGTTACTCCCTCTGCCCTTATTCAAACGAGGTCTCTGCACCAGGTGGAGCTCTGCTGCTGTTCAGATCGTCCTCTCTAAATTGCTACTCACTCTGGATCGACCAAAAGAGACATTCCTTCCAACCTATTGACTCATGTAACGAGTCTGACAGTACTCTTGAACCTCTTCTTCTATCTACTCCAATTTCTCTTTTGTAAATCCACGAGGGAGTTGAATGGTATACGTTGATGGACTTTGGGACTTGGTCGAGCAACAAGATTCAAAACTGGCCTTCTCCTCTCCTTCTCTTCCTTCCCACTCACACTCAATTCAAGTCAGTCAATTTTTGCAAGAATTGCATTTGAGATCATCAATCTCAGACTAGCAGCTCATCCCAATGATTATCCGAATCACTCTCCCTCCTGTTCCGTCTCGCCGTCTCGAAGTCATAACTTCTGAAATGAACCTTCCCTCTGATCTTCTGGCTCTAATTTTTTCTACTTGCGGTTATATTCCAGAGGACCTCGACTGAAGACTATGAGATTAGATTCCAGATTATTATTTTTCAAGCCTCACCTACTTGTTGAAACCATGGAAGAGAGACTTGCAAAGGTTGAGGAACGATTCGAAGTTGACGGGATCCAAATGGTTCAGCTCGAGAAACTCGTCATCTCGAAGGAGCATTTTGAGAAGAAAGTTGTTTCTTAACTAGAGGAACTAGTAGCAGAGGTGGTGGATACTAAGGGTGTTCCGGATTATTGGGAGTTCAAGATCTAGGTTCTAGGTGAGTTTTGGATCTCCACAAAGGACCTGGTCACCTCCCTTTAGGTAGCAACTTCATTCTCTTCTTTTACTCAGGTCTTAAATCTTTCAGGGGTATCTTTTTTTTGATCAGTATCGTCCTCAAAGAAAGGAGCTATTTCATGTTCTCGAATCCACCGAAATTAGAATTTGCCACCGCCACTATTACCTTCGACCTTCTTCTTGACTGCTTTGTGATGTTATTGGACTTTCTCGAAGAACTCTTTGGTCTTCACCTTCTCTTCTTTGGAAGCAACTCATACCTACTCACCGGATCTTGACTTGGAAGGAGTTTCTTCAAATCGAATCGAACTGCGAAGCCTTGCCTTCTACCTGTTCCCTCTCCTCTCTCCTTATCTAATTCGGGAAAAAAAGGTGAGACTCAGATCGTTTGATTGAATCAGGTGGCGTGCATGTTCAATGGTCTCTCTTTTCTCTGACTTCTTTCCCTTCTCTCCTCTTCCTCTTCATCAATCCATCTCGCTTCCTCAGTCCTCATATCTCTCTCACGTGAACGTTCAATAGCCCTGCTCATCCAGAATGCCAGTAGGATCTAAACTGAGATGCATCAACGACGTCTTACCGTCAGAGACTCTTCTCGCCACTTTCAAGACCTTGGAGACGAAGGAGGTGCGTAAAGTTAGAGGGTCTGCATTATGATTGAAGTTGTTGGATGAGAATAGGGCATTATGGAGGATAGTACTACTTCCAGAGAGAAAGTTGGAAGAGATCCAATCGGTGGTCGATCAATTCGATGAGAAGAGCGGATCAAATCTAGAGGAGCTTTCTTCATTCATAGTCGAGGAGGATTCACCCCAAGATTTCTCTCAACTCTTCGAATCCATTTTCAAATCTAGTCAAGTTCTTCGACTTTTTGATATGACGTTAACTCATCTTTCTTATGATGGATTCCACGCTCTCCAATCTCTCACGATATCAATGCTTCGGTCGAGTTTCGAGCTTCAGATGTTGCCTCTAAGGTTCAACTTCTAAGGGCAAGTGAAATCAACTCCGGATCTCTACGAGTTCTCTGGATTCTTTCTCCTCAATCACCGCCTTCCAGCTACCTAAACGTCAGACATCCAATTCTCTTCCAAAATTTCACTTCCTTGAACGTAGATATTAGCAACTCTCATTCAACTTGGAGAAGTGTACTCTCTTACTGTTTCCAATCTCTCAAGCACCTCTCTCTTCAGCTCAACTCTTCGCTTGTAGGTGAACAAGTCCCACAACTTCAATTTCCTAATCTAGAGGTGCTGGAGATGGATGAAACGAACGATCGATTCCCAGCCTGTATGTTGGTTCCTCCGACCTTAAAGCTCTTCACCTTCCGAATCAACTCAAATCTATCTGCAATCCACGAACTTTGGGCTTGGTCCTCGCATAACTGGAGAGTTCTCCCATCTAGGCGTCCAAGCCTGCAAGTCCTCAGATTAGAATTAGGTTCCTCAACTACCCCAGAGCATCTACTAACCCTCCTCAGATCAAGGAAGGAGAACGTGGAAAGAGGATTTGAAGTTGGAAACGTGAAGATGGAACCGCTAAGGAAGCTAGTCATCCCCTTCGACAAGCTCTCTGCTGAGGCGTTAGCAAAAGGTGGCGGACTGGAATTCCGAGCCGAAGACTTGGGAGGTCGAAATTTGAGCAGAACTTCTCTTATGGTAAGTCTGAGAGAGCCACTTCCATCGCATGACAGAGAGAACTCTCGTGCCTATCTGTTTGACTTCTTCTTTCTCTGTCGCACCCTCTTTTCGCAGCTGCGAGCTGTAGACTTCTCCTCTTCTATTGCTCGTCCTCTGGCCCTTCAAAGTACTTCATCAACTTTCATTCTTCAAATCTCCTTGACTTCTTCCAATTCAGCTTCCATCTCTTCTTCTCGTCGCAGTTCTGCTCGCACCCACCACTCAATCCTTCAACATTTAGATCAAGTTAGATTCGGTTCTAGAGCTACGGTTTCTCAAAGTCTATCTGTTTTTCAAGAAAAATGAGAAAGGGGTACTCTCATATTCAAGAACTTGAAGTCGAGGAGAGGTGGAAGGAAAAAGCCTTCTCGCTACACTTTGCCTCTCAATTTAAGCTTGCAATGCCTCTCAAGGTCGCGTTTCTTCTCTCTAATTTATCAGTGTGTTCTGAAGGGGACACTTCGTTTGTTTCTATACCTCCCCTCCCTTTGCCCCTCGAGCTGAACCTGTTTGTGCTTTCTGGAGGGCTCGAAGCCAGTCTACCTTTTTTCGGTTTCGGAATGAACCCTGGAAATTGATCGTTCAATGTTTAGATGATCTTATTAGTCAGCCGAAGTCTACCATTTGAGAGAGAGGAAGAAACCCCTGCTCCTTGAGGTTGCCTTTCCTGGACCGCGGCGTCTTGTGGTGTGAGTTGACCTTCGTCCTTCTCAGTCTTGTTTGAGTAGTCCAAAGGATTGGACCTGGATTCGGGCTTTTCTTCTTGCTTGAAGTCCATTTGAAGAGAATTAGGCGCGGCAGATCAGAAATGTAAGAGAGGGAGGAGAAGAAAGAATGAAGAAATGGGAGAAGAGACAAGAATGTCGTCCAATGAGCCTTCCAGGAGTCTTCCTATGTTCAAGCGCAGCATTGGAACCTCAGGCTCAAAGATGAACCAGACCAAGTCTTCTGAATCTTTCTTTCGTCCGCACTACAGCACCACAAAATCAGATCAGTGACCTGTCCATTTTCTGTTCGTTTGTCAATTTCAAAGATTTTCACATTTCATTCTTCTCTAATACTTCTATCTTTCTCCATCTAAATCATCCAAATCGATCTCTTCCGGGGGATAATCCCCAACTTGAATCTTCACAAACCCTCCGAATTTTGGCTGACATTTGAAATATCGATGTCCATTGGCACTTCGAGTAAATGCATCAATGAGAGATCAGATTCAATGAATGGATAGTAGAGATAAAAGCGAAGTTGTTTGAGAATTAGCAGATTCATCACGGACGAGAACAGAAGGAAGGACAGGTAGAGAGAGAAGAGACTTACCTCCCATCATTCTTCCCAACCGGTTCATCATATTCAACTCCAATCCAAACCCCAGTCGGGGAGAATTCAGCGGAACCAACAAATCTTACAGTACCTCTCCTTTCAGATCCTACTAAACAACGAGCTCCAGGTTTGAGATTTTCTGAAAGGGGAACTGTCGGCTGTGGAGTTGAAGAAGCTGTCGAAGAAGAATCTGCAGATGGATCAAACCTTCCCATTATCATTCGTTGCTTGTATGCTAAAACGGTATCTGAGTAAGGGAGATGGAAGGAAAGAGAAGGAGAGAGGGGCAAAGAGATAAGGACTTCCTCATTCTAGCTATGTCGTTTGATGGTCTACTCTCTTCTGGGATTGATTCAGTTTGATCGAGAAATATGATAGAGATCTGATAGACTCACCTGTTCTCTTAGCATAGGTTTCATCATCCATCTCGAACTTTTCTACCTGACTATCATCTGTATACTGATTAGCCAAAGAGGCAGGCCTGGTATCGTCTACCTGCATGGGCATCATTCAAATAAAAGCAGTCCAGTCAGCTTAAAATACCTGCTACCTCTTGGAACTGTCTCTGGATAGCATCTGGCTCTACTTCCTCCCATCCTTCCCACCTCCTTCTCTCTATTCCCCCCTCCCATCTACTCACCCTGACACACATTCCCTCCGCAATACCATATTCCCTCAAAGTCATAGCTTCAGCAGCATCACTTCCACCCAACTTAGCCACAAGAGAGGCATGAGTATCAGGATCATCATCTCTTGTTGAAAGGATAGATATGATTTGATCCTTTGATGGAATTCCAGTGATTGGCTCTAATCTACCTCTGAATGTCGTTAGAGGTTCATCGATCTGAAGTCTTCGTTCTGCGCAGATTTTAGCTGAAGGAGCGTGAAGAAACAGATTAATTGAAGCCATAGTGGTGTGGCTTGAATTTGAGAGAGAGAAGTGAAATGGAGCTTCTGCTTCTCTCTCCTTCTCTTCCGAAGCATCCATCATCAAGTTTGCATCTTCTCCTCTTGCGATTCAGTTGCTTGTCAGCAGCTAACTCAACCAAAGCTACTCAAGAGACACTGACAGATCGGCCAAATCGAGGTGAGCTGAGAGGAATTCATCCGTTCTATCGACTTCTACTTTCAATGATGTTGCTCGTCTTGCTAACTCTTGCTATCTGCTTTTTCTGCTTTCGGTGTACTGAGAGATCTCCAAAAATATCAATAGATTCACTACAAAGGTTTCTCTGGACCCAGGACTTGGAAGAATACTACACTGGAACCTTTCTTCAATCCAAGCACGAACGCTTTCTCTTTGTCCTTCGTTCCCTCTTTCAAGAGCTGAGCATCATCATTCGGAATGTCATATAGACTTCGATCTGTTCATGTGGATCCTTGCTAATCGAAGCGCTTCATTTGCTCCTACATTGCTCTTCCCTCCTCGCTCTCTTTCTCTGTTTCCCACTGGCAGTTACGCCTCTATCAGGATCCGATCTCACGCTCGAAACGCCTCCAACTTCTGGAATAAAATCGATATGATTGAAATCAATGACATTCTTCCCTCGGAGACACTTCTTACTGTTTTCAAGAGGTTAGAGACAAGGGAGGTGGTTAAAGCTAGAGAAGTTTGCAGATTATGGTTGAAGATAATGAATGAGAAAAGAACTCTCTGGAGAATACTTAACATTACAGATAATAGCCTGGAAATGATTACATCGGTCGTTGATCAATTCGACGAGAGGGGTGGCCCAACACTGGAGGAAATTTCGATGGTAGTGATGCTGGAAGATGAAAAGGGGCATGAAGACCTCGGTCATCTCACTGTAACGATTCAAAAGTCTCATCAAAGTCTCAAAGCTATTGAAGTTGACCCAGGGCTTTTGACTTTTGATGATCATCCTATGTTTAAAGCCTTTACTAATTCATGGACTTCCCAACTTGGTTGCCTTCCGAGCTGTAGGGGGTTTCACTAAAGTTCGGCTTTCAAGGTTAAATCAAGTACAATCTAGATCTATCCGAGTGCTCTGGATCCCCTCTCTCTGGTCCTCCCCTTCTACGCATCTCCTACTAGTCATCCTGATCTCTTCGAATCCCTCACGTCCCTCAAGCTGTTTCAGGCCAACAGCCATTCCACATGAGGGAACGTACTTCTTCCTTCATCTCGATCGCTCAAACACTTGAAGATCAAGCTACTCAGTCGAGAGCTTGGAGAGGACTCTTTGACGCTGTCTTTCCCAAATCTAGAGGTCATGGAGCTGTATGAAGAAAGCTATCGATTCCCAAGCTGGATGGAGGTTCTGTCAAACCTCGAGCTTTTCTCAATCTTTTGTCCCAGAGAATTGCCATCCATTTCCGAGCTGTGGGTTCATCATCTAGGAATTCTCGACTCTCTCCCCTCTAGTTGTCCTGATCTTCAAGTCCTCAGATTTCAAGTACGAAATGAAATACACCACTCTTAGCTCTTGCCTTTATTGCGGTTAAGAGGAAAGAAGGTCAAAATTGAGGTAGAAGTCGGAGGAATAAAGATGAAGCCAATTAGAAAGCTTATCATCCCTTTCGATAAGCTCAACACTGAAACTTTGGAGGAGTGCATAGAGTTGGTGGAAGAGGTAGTAGGCTGGACCTCAGAGCCGATTTTCTGGGAGGTTGAGATCTAGGTAGCCAATGTGTCTTGGTGAGTTTGAAGGTTCTTGGTTTTGATCAAAGACTGGAATGGTAGCTTGTCTCATCTGATCTCAACTGAATCTCTCATCCTGCGTTCTCAGGTGACATCAGCTATTTCGCTCTTACGTCTGTCTCCAGAACAGCATCCTTCAAACTACAAACTTCTGCTCATTCCTCATTTCAGGTCACCTCTCTTTCGTGATCCTGCAGCCTCAACTCAATTCTCACCGCAGCTCCTTCCACTTTCAAATCTCCTCAGAAGACTTCAGCCCTCCAGACTTCAAGTCTTAGCTCCTCTACAAGTGTGAAAGAAGTTGAAAGCATCACAAAGAGCGGCCTTACGATTCGAGCAGAACCGAATTGCAGCAGAAGTCAAAAGTTGGAAAGTCAACCTGTTCTTCCAATCAAAAGGTGGTTTCTTTCTCATATCAGTAATTTCCACTCTAAAATCAATGTCTGCCTTTTCAATTCTTTGCCTTCGTTGGTCTTCTGCTCGATGGAAGCTTTGACTGCCAGTTCCTTTCAAGGATGAGCTGAAGATGGTGACAATGTTACTCCTCGGGACTTTGTTAACCTCTGTGTTTTCTCAACACTAAAGCTTGCGGCACGTTACCAACATCTGAAACTACGAGCTCCTCCATCTCTTTTCTTTTGGGGACGAGCCAAATAAAGGAAGGGGTCTGAGATTGACTCGGCCTCTCGGTGATTCTAAACCAATAGCAGCTCGTTCTTGAGCGAAAGCTCAGACCTCTTCCTTTCTTCCTTCCTGACCATCTGACCATCTCTTCTTTCTTTGATTCTTCCATTTCTCTCTCCTTTCTTCTAGTCCTACCTGACTCTCTTCTTCTTTTTGCCTCCAAGTCGATGGATCCAATCCAGAAGCTACCCTCTGAGTTGATGAGCTCAACTCTCTCGTACCTCCAGCCTCTTCTCTCGCTCGTTCCGGTGCTGTTTCAACCGAATGGAGAAGACAGGTCGAATCCGATCCTCTCATTCACGAGGTAATGGATCTAATGGATCGCAGTCAACTCACTGAAATGCAAACCATCGAAATGGTTCATCATCTATCCAAGTTCAAGTTCAAAGACCAACGCTTGAATATCACCAATTGTCACGAAAAATTGGTTTTGGGAGAACGAAGCAGATGAAGTTGAAAGAAATATGATTAATCCTACCTTTGGACAACTGATGGAAGTTACCTCTTTCAGATACTCTTCTCTTATTACTACCAATTACCTAGCCTCAAGAGGAGAACATAAAAAAATTGTTCTTGGGACTGTTCTTGGATCAGTCTTGTGGGGATCTGCGTCCATTCACTCTTGCCCTCATTCAAGGAGCTTGGGACCTTGAAGACCTTTCTAGAGATTTGAGAGAACTAGAGTTCAACATTCCTTCTCCTTTCTCGTTTCTTATTGGAAGAATAACGAAGGGATCGAAGAAATTTACAATTTCACATGATCGCTATCCGGATGGGAGTGCCGGGAGGCAAGGAGACGCTCTTCAATGCAAGCAAACCGTTCAAGACGCAACTAGATTTACGAGAAAGCTAATTCCTTCTGAATCATCATCTCTCCAAGTCATACTTTCGGCTTGCTTGAACGAGTCGACCATCTGAGGGACCTCTTTGAAGAAATAAAAAATCCTCTAGTCTTTCCCTCAAGTCTCTAGCCTTAAGAATCGATGTAGAGACTATCCCTCTAGAAGCATTCGACTTGGCTGTTAGCTGCCCGCATCTCTTTGGCCTTGAACTTTCCATTTTTTGGAGAGTGAGAGATGGAGCATTAGCTGAAAACATCCAACGCGAGTTCCCAAGTGATGCTCCTCCTCCCCCTTCAAACCTGGCTGACCAAAGACCTAATTTAGAAAAAGTAGATTTAGATTGGGACTCTTTTTCGTTGAGGACTTGGGTTGGAACTGGGTTGAAATTCTTTCATCTCAACTGTTGCAAGATTTCAATGACAGGCCTAGCATCTATTCTGAATTCAAATCCATCACTAGAGACGATAGGTTTTGAGAACTTCGCAGACATTCAACTAGATTCGACTTACAATACAATCCGGTTAGACTACTTCTTCCAAACCTTCACTCCCTCCAGATGAACATTCATCTTTTGGGTGATGGTCTCTTCACTGAAGCTATTCCACCCAATCTTGAAATTCTAAAGGTCGAACTGTTGGTCGGGCGAAGACGTTTGGGTTTTAAAAGGAACAAAGATGGGCATAATGCTGAAACCAATCCGCGGAGACGAGGACAAACTGCCCGTGTTTCAGAAGAAGAGGCATTTGAATCTGTAGACCTTGCAGACCTTCACTCTCTGCAGACCTTCACTGCAGACCTTCACTCCCTGTAGACCTTCACTCCCTGGTGCACGCTTCTCTACTCTGCCAACCCTGCTCCAGAGATACACCAAGACCTCAGCGTTTCTTTTGCTTAGGAATACCACCGACTCCTAGTCTCAAAGGATGGTTAGCCATTGCCAATCAAGCAAATTCTCGACTTCCCCGAAGGTTTTGCTACCTTTGAGTTTCTCGGCCGATCCTTTTCAACATTCGTCCTAATCGAACCATAGCTTGCTGAAAAGCGAAAATACTTCATACACCACCCTCTTCTCTGTTTCCATTTTGTCTCACTCTTACGCTACTCCTCTGAATTTTCTTTTTTCACGCGAAATAACTCTCTTTATGAGTTGAAATGCTTATAACCTCAGATTACCTTTTGCCTTCTCTCTTCATGTGTCTAGCAACTTTCGCGGCCTCGGTCCACCCGCATCCCTATAAGCCATCAAGAGGCCTCGCCTGGCAAATGCGATCATGAAATTCAATTCAATTCAATTCAAACGTAAATACTCTTGCGCAGAGATGAGGAAGTTGAGCTCTTTCTGTTTGGATGCCCTCGGAAGGAAGAACAAAACAAGGCTAGAACAGTATAAGGGTTTCAAGCTGAGACAAGCAGAGATTAAGTCTGAAAACAGGGGCCGCAGGCAGCCACCCACACAGCTTCGGCATCATGTACATCATGTACAAAGCCATCTATCTATCTGGCTTTGTCCAAGAGATGATAGACTGGAATTGGAAGCAAAGTAGATTGCAGTGTTGCACTTATATAACAAAGCTTGAGAAGTAGACACCGAAGGAGGGGACAGTGAAATGCATCGGATTTAGGGTGGAGAAGGTAGCATTCATGGAGGGCTTGACTTGAGGGCTTCAGATCGGCTGGGACAATCTCATTCTTGCTTGTTCTTCTTGTCAGCGGAATCGAGTTTGCAGATTTGCTTGGTATCGTAACAGGTTTTTTTCTTGCGAGCATACGGAATGCAATGATTTGGACGCTTGTCACTGCCCCCAAAGTCAAGGACTGCGTACGAAAGTGAGAGAAAGTTGAGCGACGCGAGTAAAAAGTCGACCCTTGTCGTGCGTCAAAATTTTCCGCCCAAGAAGCTGGTTAGCTTGCACATACCTGTAGTTGAGGTGGCACCTTTTGGAAGTTTGCGATAAGGTCTTCCAGCGCCTGACACCAAGGAGCGCGACAAGGAGGATGCGTCAGACATGAAAACACATCAGCTTTCCTTCCCGATTCACCATTGGAGCTCTTGACTTGTTGGATAATTGAGGGAGTCTTTGCGTTCGATGCAAGCTCTTTCTGATAGCTCACTTTCCTCTTCTGCGCGAGCGCCTGGGGACATGATAAGAAAAGAAACCCACAAGAAAAGATACTTGGACCCGCCCATTGTTGCTTTGCTGCTGGTCAGAAAAGAAGGGGGGGGTGTTTGACCGCTGCTCTTAAACCCATTCTCACATACGAGCGCCTTACTCGAACACCTACACGAACGAGCCCATGCGGAAACAAAATCGATTCTATCATTTGATTGCCTGCATACCTTCTTCGTGAGCGCACACGTGTTGATAGAGAAAGCACGAATCGCCGTGACCGCATGTATCAGCCCTCGATCAGATCAATCAACAGCTTTCCGAAAGCTCACTTTCCTCTCCTGCGCGAGCCAATGGGGGACTTGACAAGAAAAGAGACTGCTTGTGTCCGAGTAACGAGGACGCTGCAAGATTTGCAGATCTCCCCCCTTTTTTGCGACTCGGGCAACGCAAGGCGAAGAGGTGATGATTTTTTCGTAGACCTCTTCCAATTCGAACTTATCTTCCTCGAGCACGAACAAGAGTTGACTCGAGAGACGGGACCAAGGTCAAGACCTCCTCGAGTCTCGAACAAGGACTTTGAGATAAGTGATAAGAAGTTGCTCTGATCAGTTTGAAATCAATTGCAGTCATATGTCATAGAAACTCAGCTTCTCTATGGAAGACAGTCGTGTCTCTGCCGCCATTGCCGCCTACTTCTCTGAGACGTTGATCTCTGTCTACTGGATGAAACAAGTTTGGGATTAGAAAACAGGCCGACAGAGGCAAAAAGCAGAAAGAGAAGGAAGAGAAGGGAGAACGAATGAATAAAGGGATCTTTGAACAAAGGAGGGGGTTTCAATCTGAATATGCTTAGGGCAAGGAGTGGCCTGCGGAGTCACACAAAAAGAAAAGATAGCAGATACCAAACCCTCCACAGCCTGCCCTCAGTGGCGAGGAATAGGGAACGAGATTTTTCATGCCGGGGACAGGCTATCTCCAGTAGCCACCTTTGAGCAGGAGGCAAGATCTCGAAAAGTCTTGTGCATGAAATGGAAGGAGTTCATTTAATAAACGCTTTTTGTCAGTGAAAAAGACATCAACGAAGCTTTTACCAGAATTGCAATTGCAGAGCCGAGCAATAGAAAACGAGCAACTTTTTCCAAAGAAAGCCTGTCTCTGGGCTCGACCATCTAAGCTGATGTTCAATGATGTCGGTCAGAAAAAGGCTGGATTTTGGTATTGACTATTAGGTTCAAAAGCTTGGGTAGCACCAATGACGATAATATCTGAGCTTACTTCTACAAAAAGAAGTGTACTTATAATTGTGGTTCAGGATATCAATATCTCTCAACTTAAAAGATCACTGTATCGTTTGCAACAAACTGGGTGTTTTATGTTATGAAATTTTTTCACAATTTCTGTTCTGCTCTCATTCGTCTGAAAGCAAGGTATGCCCAACAAGGCTGCAACCTGCAGTCCGGTTAGTAAGAGAGACAGTCGCCTTCTTTCTAACTTTTGGTTTTGCGGGTCTTGAACAAGACAGACCAAGGAAGACAAGAGCGCGATCTCACTTCGAGGCCGGAGACAGCTGTCCCTGGCTTGAGCATTAAGTAGCAAGCGAGGTTGAGTACCAGGAAGCCGGGATCTGCTGTCAAGCTTGAGACAGCCTGTCTCTGTGATCAAAGCTGTGACCTTGTTAGGTGTCTCGATACTGTGTTCTAAACGCCAGCTACTAAGTACTACTCTCGATTTACTGGGCCAAAACGTGGTACTTCAACGGCCGTTCTGATCTGCCTCTCGAATCAAATATCTCGCTCTCTACTAAATATATGACTTTGTACCTCTTGATTTTGAGACAGCCCTGAATGAAAAGGATCAGTAAACATTTTTGTTTAGTCGCTTGTCTCATTCACAGGTTTCTGACACTATAACACCAGACAATCTCTCTCTTGAGGTAGACAAGCTATTTGGGAGTTCTTTCTCGAATTAAGAGGTAAGAGGAAAGTCTAAATCAAACCCTTTTTTGGACCCAGAAGAGCTACTACCTCTGACAGCTGAAAGGCCAGACGTGAAAGAAACTCGGTGCAAATATTGTCGGTGAGTACATCTATCAACTTCTTGAAAAGGCTTCAGAAGCTTCAAGACATACTGACTCTGATGATCGCACTTCAACTTTTGACTAAACATTCAAGAAAAAAGTCTGGAACATTGAGCATGCTTGGAAGGCCACAAGACATCTTGTGATCTGTTCAGAGTTTGCTTCTGGGTTCCAGAAAAGAGTGATTTGAAAAAAAAAAAGATTGTGGCCAAGACCGTGTATTCCTGGCACTGTTATCGAATCCGCAGATGAAGATTTCAAATTCGCTCAGGTGACTCGCAGTCTCAATGTAACTGATATGGGCTGCACTTGGAACGAAAATGAGCTTTTTACCTTCATGGATTACTTTCTGATCGAGTTCTCTTTCTGGGAATCTTCACAGGTCAATCAACTGTCCGAATTTGTGTGTAACTCCACTGGGAGAAGGGAACACTTTGAACAGATTCCGAAAGCGTTTCTGTCCAGATCAAGGTCAGGCGTGGTACCTGCTCTGATGCTTTAACTTGTTAGAGTAGGAGTATTCAGCGATGATATGGTGTAAGCGTCCTTTCTCCCCTAGAGATCGGTCTTTCTGTCAGTCTATCAAGTCTGCAAGTGCTTCTGAAGATGTAAGAGCGACCATAAGTTATGCGGTTCCAAGAGGATCCCGCTTACTCAGAGGCAGAGACTTGCTAGAGACAGGCTGTCTCTGGTGCCGTTGAACAACGACCACTCGTGACGTCAACGCAAAAAAAAAAAAAAAAAAAAAAAAAAAAAAAAAAAAGCACGCCGACGAACAAAGAAATATGCGAAAAGCACGGGAACTTCCACCAATTATCGCACCGAGACAGAGCTCCAATTGTTAGTCTGTAGATGATTAGTTATGGGTGAACTTAAAGACATCTGAGAAGAGGGTGAACTCCGATATAGGCCAGAGACAGGCCGTCTCTGCCCCAAGGCTGTCGACGTCTTCAAGACAATTGAATACTTCTTCCACCTTGATAATGGCATCATCCAAGCATATCACCTACTTTGATAGCACTGCTTTATTTCGGACTTCAAAGAGGAGTGAGGGCAGGTCCCAAAGGTAGCTGCACGATGGGTGAACAAAGTGATATTTTGTGCTGACGATTTCATGGCGAGACTGGCGGAAAGATAGAGAATTCTCGAGATTTCTGACCATTTTCGTTCCACATGATTGGATCCTTGGAAAGAGAGATCTGTCGTACATAGGTTCCATTAGCTCCGGCGTCCACACATCCTCATCCTATAGCGAAAGACCGAAGGGTGGAACTCAAATAAATCCAAATGCCACAATCAGTTGTCACCCGCTGATGTCGATAGAAGCCAGAGTAGTGGTTACTGTTCTTTGAACTGGGCGTTGAAGCCGAACTCGTCGAATTAAAGAATTGAATAGCTCAGTTGAGGAAGAACCTGAAAGCTCTTTATCGATTTCAAAAGATTTCTTCAGCTCGGCTCACCAAACTCACATAGCTCCTCCGGTGTTTCTTAGTCACGATGAGGACGACCTTCTCTTTGATCAAATCTACTGAACTTTCTCTTAGTTTCGGTTTTCAGGCCTTTCGGATGCTCAAGCCTAGAGACAGCCTGTCTCCGCCACCATGGCCGCCTTTTTACACTCACTCCATAACATCAACAAAAAGTTCTCGGTAGAACTAGGACGACAGATGCAGAAAACAGTAAGAGCAGAAAGTGGAGAGACATGTGCGAGATTTAATAGAGGGGCGGAGATGATCGTAAATTTCTAGGAACACTTCACTGAAAGACCAGTTGTAGGGTGAAGAAGCTGATGAGATGGGTAGGGCGTGCTTAACGACCTTCAAAGAAAAGTGTGCTTGGATTGGAGCTGGAGACAGACTGTCTCTGGAACCTGTTGCACAATGCCTGTCAGACGAGATCGAGTAAGGAGACCTTTGAGACTATGACGGAATTCAAAACGGTGGTTACGGCGGCAAAACAAAGGGACGGGGAGAAAAGTCTTGTTCATGATCCAAATGAACAAAGGGCATCTTAATCCCAGCCGTCCGGCGATTTAAGTCGGGATCAAAAGTTGTCTTGGCCGTCATGAATGTACGACCAGCAAGCGATAGACAAGAACATGCAGATAGATGAATAAAGTGACCTATAGAATCAGACTTGTGTTGCAGCCGCTTGCTTCCCAGTCTTCTCTGAAAGTACGAAGGAGAGTCACTTTCTCTACTGCAGGAATTCAGAATGACCTAGGAAAAGAAGACTCAGATCCAAACGGAAGTAATGAAGAGGACCGAGCGTTGCTGACGTCTTCAGCTGTACTTAAACTGATGATCTCTGCCACCGTCGCCCACTACCAAGCTTGGAGACTTTACACTTGAAAGCTCCTTCAAAGAGGAGAAATCAGTCATTTGGATCTCCATCTCATGAGACCTCTGCCCATATTTTGATCCAGAAGGAGAGTTCTGCCAACTTTGTTTGTCGTAAATTCCTTGTTTCTGCTCTGTTTTCATCTCCTGTAGAGACATAGTAACCGATGCAACACTGACAAGACAGCATTCTGTAAGCTCATCAGCCCAGAAAATTTTAAAAACTCAATGACCTCTTCATACGCTTCCTTTCAAAATAGAACTGTAGCAGGGTGATTGTAGCTATTGTTCGGTTTACACCTTTGAACTAGCTTTCTTTCAGAAGCCTCAGAAACAGACTAAATCCACGAAGCTCCAGCTGTCATACAAAACATGGTTGCATGGAGACAATCTTGAAAGACTCAGAAAAGGCTTGGATGAGTCTCAAACTCATTAGCCCTTCGGAGACTCGATGACCTCTTCATATGCTTCAATTCAAGATAGAACTGTAGCTGTTGTTGACGTTTACACCTTTCAACCAGCTTGCTCTTCGGGACCTCAGAGACAGCCTAGCTACCCACATAAATGCATTTGGAGATCGGCTAGCGTGGTGACACTTCACCTAGTTTGCGTTGCAGACACATAACTCAGTTTTCCAGTAGGATAATGTTAAGACTGTTGCTTCAGACAATGCAGAGAGATTATTCGGAGGAATAAGCAACAGTAAAGCGCTATTTCCTCGAAAGTGTAGAGGCCTAGGGCCTGAATCATGCTGACCAATCTCGCTCTCCCAAACTCTTTACTGGAACTTCTGAGGCAACTGAGGTGACTGTTCATTAATTAGTGCTTAGAGGGTCGCATGTCTGTGTGAAGGACTAGCTTGAATACGATGCTGCTTCTCTCTGCTGTTGTCGAAGAGTATGCAAGAGTGTCACCAACTTCTGTGACAGCTCGAGCGCTGTTTCTCCGGGGATCGAGCTCAAATTTCCAAACGAACTCATGCCTAGTAGTGAAATGCCAGCATTCCAAATCACTCCAATCTGAACTCAAATCTTTACTATCACGGTGTTAGTTTTATTTCATGTTCAAAGACACGTTGAGAGCTGGAGTAGCAAAATTTCCAAAGAAGTTAAGTTCTATCGATATCGAAAGTTGCAGATACTCGTTCTTGAATGAGTAGACTTTTCCTAGATTTTGTTGGGGTCATTCGTTCTTTTGCCAGAGAACAAGAACCAAGAATTCAACGCGACTAGGAGGAGCAGCTTCTGACCTGCTTTTGTTGATCTCTTTTTTTTTTTCCTTGGAAGAAAAAAAAAGCTAGTCCTTCCTTTTGTACAAGATTAAAGGTTGACTTTAGGGACAATGCATTTTGATTTGCTCGATTCCGTACCTCAGAGAGGCACAGCTTCGTCAGCCTTGTCAGTCATTCGGTCAGTCAGTCAGAGAAATCAGAAAGGGGGGACTAACGGCCGGCGATCGTATTCAGCGCTGCCTTGTTCAAGGTCGCGATGATATAGACGATACAGCGATCTCGCAACGTGAACCCCTAACAGCAGTATCCTTGCAAGTCAAAGTGAGCAGTGTTTCTCTTCATCAGGTGCTGCTCCAGCTCGTCATCTGTACCTCCCATGGCGTCTGGGCCCACCTCAAACATTTCCGTGCTTAGGACGCCCGACTGAGGTACACTGGTAGACTCGGGAACGTATGAAAATTGGCCTTTGTGCCTTGAGACCCTAATCTGGATAGGTTGATCCACACCTGCCCGGCGTATCGCTGGAACGATGGCGACCTCCAGCTTGTGCTGAATTCCCTCCCCCCCCGGGGGGATAATGCATAGGTGATCCGAGACGAAGCATAAGTGAGTGCAAGCGTTCACAGCTTCTTCCCCTGGGCTCATTGGAAGAAGCAGCACGATTCCGAATCGGACCAGAATGCGGTGGAGCAGCTCGTCCTGGACCTCTACTCCCTCTTCGGGACCCATTTGCTCGTCCGTATCAACTTCGAACGTCTCGCTGTCCCAGAGGAGGTCCCCGGCACCTCCAGCGACATTTGTTTGTAGCTTGGATGATGCGCATGCATCCAGACCTCGACCACTACTGTTCCTTTTCCCGGTTCTAGAAACCAGCCGCGGAAGCCTGGCTCACCTTGTAGGACAGTACCGCTCGGAGTAGCTCCGCATCCCGCGATGACATGTTTGAAGTGCATCTGGATGGAACTCGTCGTCTTTCCGGTCGTGGCTCGACGGAGGAAAGATCCAGTTCCATTTCTTGGGAGAGTCAAAAAAAAGTTTGCATTGCTGCCGCTATTTGTAAGGAATGCTTTCAACTGAGCGGGCGTCCGCGCTCTCCGCGCAATTGAGTATCGAGTCAGAGTCAACTACTCGGTAACGTCACAATCAACATCAAGCAACAGAGTTTAGTGCAACCGAGTTCCGCGCTAGAAGCTCTTCCATTCAAACTTCCGAAGTCAAGATTGAAAAGGCATCACGAAGAGGCAGCAGAGCCTGATGGTCGGCGGGCTTCTCCAACCCGAACAAACTGCAAGGGGTCACAGTCATACGCATGTAGCAGTAGTAGTAGCAGGGAATCATAATGTGATATATCACAGTGCAAAACCGTCGCGAGAAATGATAAAAGAAGTCTAATATGCCAGAGACAGACTGTCTCCTGCGGCTATCCCTCCAGGAGCGGCATCCTGAAGTGTCTTGAGCTCAAAACAGAGCTAGTCGCAATGCTTTCAGGGGATATGAACGTCGCGCAGGCTTTCACAAATCATGTATGATCCGTAGGCAGGATGAACAAGAAAGAGTTTCTGTTACTCAGATTGCGGAAGGGAGGAAGCTTATTCTCTATCGCATAGTGATAGCTTGATAATTGATGAACAAAGAAGGTTCCAAGAGCTTACCCTGCGGTCCTTAAAGAAAGAGAGAAAGAAAGAAAGAAGAGTCACCAAGGTGCCAAAGTTTTTCAGAAGAAATTGGAATAATGGGGTTCATTTCCTTGGAATTGTGACTTTCTGAGCAGGGTCCTAATCCTTCTCAACTCACCAGAAGTCTGTTTCTTCAAGTGGAGCTCTGAAACGCAACACGTTTTGGAGTGAGCTTCATAGATCAATCACTCGTAGACGAGTGATGTGGTCTCAAGTAGAGGCTGAATAGAGATTTCACTTTGTGTTCAAGAGTGAGTGAAAGATGAAATCGAAGGCGGGTGGAAAGCGTGAGCTTGATTGAAGGCTGGAGACAGACTGTCTCTGAGGCCCTTGATCAAGATTACAGGCGAGGTTGAGTGTAAAAGAACAAGGTCCTTCTCAAAGTCCTGACAAGCAGAGTTTGGTACTTCGTGCGCGACCTCAACGCGGTGCCGAAGAGAGGCTGTCTCTACCAGACTGGCTGTGCTCTTGTAACACAAACTTGATCTAGAGTTCAGGACTAGACTGGAACATCTGGGAGTGTTTTCAGATATGATCTTACAGAAAAGCGAGAACAGAAGTAAAAAGAGTGGAAGAGAAGGGAAGATATCTGGATATAGGGTTGTATGAACAAAGGGATTCCTATCAGAGACCCAAAAATGAAGCTCAGAATTGTCTGAAGCGATGCAACGGAAGAAAATAGTGTGGAAAAGGTTGCCAGAAACAGGCTGTCTTGGGCGTAGAATCACTGAGTCTTGTGACCACAAGACTAGCTAGACCTTCTTCTCAACTGATCAAGCCGGCCTGTTTTTGTAGAAAAAAAAGTCTTGTTGAGCAAGTTAGAGACTTTGAGTGCAGTCAAGAGACCTGCAAAGTTTTGAAGAACATTTTGAAGAAGGATATTTGCGGATCAAGAGAAGCCTGTCCCTTTCTCGAAAGCATCGTACGAGGGAAAATGCTCAAGAGGAAGTCAAGGATCTGAAATTCATTTTGAAATCATCGACATGAATTTTTCTGCTTCGATGAGGGGATCAGTGGTAAAGAAAGTTGACAATTCTCTCTTTACACACTTTTTCGTTATCGCGCTTTGGGTCAAATTTTGGGATTAATCTCGGAAGGAACTCGACAGCACCTTGTCTTACATTAGAAATCCATTCAATTGAGGGTCGAACGCATCAATTTTCTCGTTTTTATGCTGTTGCACGAGACTCGCCCGCTTGACTGCACAACAGCTTTGACCATGTGTAGATAAGTGTGGCGCAAAATAACGCCAAAAAGACTTCGAAAAATAGCTCGATTCGCTGTAACGCGGATATTTTCGACGGTTGTCGTTTGCCACATGATTTTATCCGATGAGGAGCCCAATTTTACATTACCCCTTTGACTCTTTACCTTTAGGCTTTGTATCGCAGAACCCACATACCAGCCAAAACCATGTGGGACGTGGCACCCCCTGCAAGCAGAGATCATGTGGGAAGTACGCTAGGTATGGTGGTGAGGTCATTCTTCTCAATTAAGGTTCACCGATAAGATTTCATCAGCTTCATAGTAGGCGTATCATCAAAGCAAATATGTTGCGTTGAGGCGGGGGTGAGTCCATGAGGTGGCTCCGCTAGTTGCGCACCGTCATCGAAAACCATTCTCGCTTTCTATTTTCACATGGCCTCTTTTCCCTCTGCTATTCACTTTCAATCAAATCTAGTCTAAAATTGATCTAATTTGAAGAGATCGAATCTTACATGTGGGAATTTTGACTCTTTACCTTTAGGCTTTGTATCGCAGAACCCACATACCAGCCAAAACCATGTGGGACGTGGCACCCCCTGCAAGCAGAGATCATGTGGGAAGTACGCTAGGTATGGTGGTGAGGTCATTCTTCTCAATTAAGGTTCACCGATAAGATTTCATCAGCTTCATAGTAGGCGTATCATCAAAGCAAATATGTTGCGTTGAGGCGGGGGTGAGTCCATGAGGTGGCTCCGCTAGTTGCGCACCGTCATCGAAAACCATTCTCGCTTTCTATTTTCACATGGCCTCTTTTCCCTCTGCTATTCACTTTCAATCAAATCTAGTCTAAAATTGATCTAATTTGAAGAGATCGAATCTTACATGTGGGAATTTAAATACCTGGGGCAGATCTAGAAGCGTGTGAGAAATGCGACCGGTCCAAAGGTATAAAACCCGACTGATTCTGCACTTTCTTCCCACCACTTCCACCCCATCTCCTTTCGTCAAACTCAACATATTCTGTAGGTCTCAAACAATACCAGCTCCTCGGAAGTCTCAGCCTCAGCTCAATCGAACGATCCTCCCCCTCAAGCTAACTTCCAACTCTTTCATCTCGTTTTTTCTCTTCCTTGTTTCCCGCTCAACTTTGTTCTCGGCTCGGTCCTTTCTCTTTCAAACAGGATCATCAAAGATGCTCTTCAAATTCTCTATTCTCCTTGCCTTCACTGCTATCGTCGCTTCTGTAGCTGCTTCTCCAACTTCTGGATCTGACTACGAAATGGACCTTGCCAAACGTCAATGTTCTGGAGGATGTCCACCACCTCAAGTTTGCTTCGTGGATGATGCCGGAAATGTTGGATGTAAGGATCCCGTCTTGAAGCGTCAAGGGTGTGCTGGAGGCTGTCCAGTTCCACTCCAATGCATGGGAGACGAAAACGGAAATCCAATCTGCGTTGACCCACCTTCAAAGCGTCAAGATTCTTGCTCGGTTCGTGGACTGTGCCCTTGTGGTGGTGAGTAGTATGCTGGCTGTGGGTATTGAAAATCAAACTTTTTAAACATTTCCTTTTCACACCTCTTCTTCCAATTATTGTTGATTCCGGTTAGATGTTTGCAAGCCTCCCCTCGCTGGCGCATGTGGAGATGCCGCCTGTGCTGCTTAGCTCGATTCTTTAATATGGCAATCAATCTTCTCAAATCTTCTCACCCATTCAACAATCACATCAATCGGTTTTGCTATGCTACTACCGCCTTTGCTTTCTTATCTTCCGAAACCAACTTTCCATCTTATCGAGCTTTATTCTCATTTTTTTATATTTTCATTTTTATTTGGGGTTAATTTTTTTTTGAACTCTCAAGCGGTCTGCTTTTGAATTTCAAGCTTGAAGGAAGCCACTGTCCACTTGAAATAGCTTTGTCTCTTTCTTTTGAGTCTTCTCAGCGCGAGTTGAATCTTCTTAGAAGGGCAAAAAAGTCCCAAAACTAGAGACCCAGTAGTTCTGATCATAGAGATGATGACTTCCCAAGTGGGTCTGGAGACAATTAGAAAGGCAGTGAGGCAGGACGAGTGAGTGGACGTTTTTCGAAGTAGATCTTTTCCTCCCTTTCTTGACCCCTTCCTCTTATAAGCGTAAAAAATGGTTACTTACACTGATTGCTCCTTGAGAACAGTTACCTCTCTTGTCGTCCAACCTCAAACAAAGCAGTCTTTTGATTTAATTTAGCTTGAAGAGTGCATCTTTCCTGTGGTTCCTTCATTGTTTTTTCTGCTTATCTCTGAGACCATTGCAATAAGTGTGAGATTTTGAGTTGTTGGATTATGAATCGCGAGTAGAGAGATGTCTGATCCTTGGTGGAATCCATAATTGGTGGAAAAGGGAACTGCTTTGAAGATGCGCGCTGAGAGTTGTTGTAGGCAATTCAGCCAAAAAGGGAAAAAATCGGACAAACCATTTGAAGCATGAGTGACAAAGAGTTCCGAAACATTGTTTGAGGTTCTGATTGACTCGTTCTGTAAAATTTTCGTTAGGCATGTTCAATACTCGGCACATAGTTGGAGTTCTTTTAACTTCTTTTTGATGAAGAGCACAGTTTTTTTTCAAGCTCCTGTGGAGGTGTTGGAAAGAATTATGCTAGTTCAGAAGCAGAAGATCCGGTTTCTGTTTTGACCTTGGTATCAAAATATTTCTTTGGGAGCAACACGCACTGAAAGGTGAAAATATCTTCAGCTATATTCACGAACAAAGTAGAGAAAAAAAAAGAAACAACAGAAACATTGGACAAGAAACTAGACGTAAAAAAGACAGCCAATGAGAGCACAGACGAGTAAAATCAGAGGCAGAACAGCATAGACGAATAAAGGGAGAGAAGAACAAAGAGACAGATCAACAGAGAGAAAAACTTTTCTTTGGCACTTGCATTAAAGGTTCCGTTCTTTGACTCTACAGGGCTCCAACTGTCAATCTGAGGATGATGATTTCGAAGTCAAGTGAGAAGCGTTGCCTCCAATCGAGGCTAAAGACAGCCTGTCTCTGCCAACATTGCCGCCTACTTCTCTGAGACGTCGACACACCGTTTACTGGATAAAAGAAAGTCTTGATTCAAGAAGATGCCGACAGGTGCAAAAGACAGCAAGAGATGAAAGAGAAAAGACACCGGATGAATAAAGGGAAGTTTGAGCAAAAGAGACGATTTTCAGTTTGATCAAGCTTAGGGCAAGGAGTGGCCTACGAAGTCACCCCCCAAAAAAATTGAAGCTACCTCAGCCTTCACAGTCTGCCCTCAGTCGCGAGGAATAGTGGATGAGGTTTTTCCACGCGGGAGACCAGCTGTCTCCAGCAGTCACCCCTGAGCAGGAGGCAAGATCTCGAAAAGTCTTGTGCTTGAAACGGAAGGAGTTCATCATTTAACACTCTGACTACAAGAAACCTCAGGAGAGAGCTTGGAAACGTATAATTCCATCCCTCCTGCTCAAATCGCACTCAACCAGATCATCAAAAAGCAAAAGACTCAGACTGGCCATCCTTTCACTGGCCAATCTTTTCAAGTAGTAACACTCTCAGCGATTAAGAAGGTCAATTGGGCGGGGACAAACAGCAGCGGAGCAGCAACCTGTCCAGCTGTCACAACATCTGCCAACCGGTGAGGAAAACCCAACCTTCCTATATTGGAAACCAAATTCTAAGATATCTCCGCAGAGAGCTTTGCTTCTTTTCACTCCCGTGAATCCTTTTGGTCGTTCTCCTTGATGTCTGCTCTGCCGCGATCTCTTGCAGAGGTGGTATTTTTTTCATGGCGGCGTCGATTCTTTCCACGACCTCAGCCCCACAAACTTTCAAACCGTCTTGATCCACTCAAGATTCAAAAAATCGCAATCAGCTACTATCTACAGCTACTATCTACACGGCGTGGAAGTTTCCATACGTCGATGAACCTCTCTTTGCTGACTTTCCACTCTCTGACTGTTTCTGAGCGCTCGATTTCATCAGTCGGCTCTCAGATCCAAACGCACAGCTTTGAGCACCCAGGAGTACATAGCTCTGGATTGATTAAGAAGAAAGAGCCTCGGGATTTTTTTTCTCGCGCTGAGGTCTCGAAACTTGAAGCTTGCAATTTGAAGATCGTCTTGGGAGGTCTTGCAGTCCTGCAACGCGCCCGCCACTTCTCTCGGGAGACGATACTATTTGAGGGCCATCTTGATCGGCTTTCTTGAATCGGGAAAAAATCCTTGGACCCAAAGAAGGGCGAGAAGAGTTTATCCGGGGATTAAGCTCTCAGAAGGACGAACTTCAAAAAAGAGATAGATCAGCAGGCTGTCGACTCTCGAAAAGCCCAGACAAATTTCTGTTTGAAAGGTGACCTATTATACATGCATGTACTCCCGTGGTACCAGAGATTCAGCGAAAGAGAGATGGGCGTCATGGAAGAAGAGATGGACCATTGAAGATGGCTTCTATTCCTCCAGTCTCTGCAAGCATCGTCGATTTGCCCCAATCTGTGATATCTTTCTCCTCTCCCATTCCCCATATTCTACCCTCCGTCAAATGCTGAGTAAAAGACAAGGCAAAAAAGAGAGAGGGGAAGAACATTGGGAGAAGGATCAAAGTTTGTCATAGGAAGGCAGCTGAACCAAACCAAAACAAAAAAGGAAAAAAGATGTCGACACAACTCACCATTTCTTTCTCTCCTCCTTGTCCATCATGAGAGATCCACCTATCAACTTTCCATCCAAGATTACTATTCCAAAGATCCTTTTTAATCGCACTAGAGCCTTTGGAAGTTTGTGATTTCCAATAACCTTTGAAATTCGAAGAATGAGTCACAGTGACACTTCCCAACATCGAAGACGCATGACTAAACAATCTAACTCTGGGAGATTGGTCTTGATACTTCAGATTAACAGCACCTATTTTAGATACTGCATTGACGGAGACCTCCGAACTCAAACTCGAAGTAGACGATGAATTGGTCACGTAGAGAGCGGCTTCTATTCCACCAATATCAGCATTCAGATTCAGGACATTGCTGGAGGAATAAACCCCTTCTATCTTACCATTCAGAGATTTTGCTGTGATTTTTGGACTTATTAAAGGAGACAAGAAGGAGATACCTCCATTGGCTGTAAAGGTAGAACTGGTATTCGCAGAGACTGGTTCCAAGAAAACGAGATTCCCATTTGTGGCTTCCATTGAGATTCTATCGGCTTCTATATGAGAACTAGACGAGATTGCTCCATTTGAAGTCTTGAGTGATAGTTGAGATCGTATTCGAAGAGGCTACGAAAAGAAAGGCAACAAAGACCTCAGTCAAAGAAGAGCTTTGACACCGTCTTACTCGCGAAGTCTTTTCTTTACTCACAGATTGAATGCTTATTTTACCTCTAGCAGTATTGACCTTCAACGAATCGAAAGGACTATCAAGCATTTTCAACTCAAAATCCGAACTTTCAACTTGAATTTCAACCTTTCCCAATTTCTCTTTCTCACTCAAGACTTTAGGATAGATAACCTCAACTACCAAATCCAGAAAATGAGGATCTTTAAACCATTTATTCCCACTACTTTGATAAAGACCGATACCTTCCTCTCTATTTGCTTCGTCATTTTCGTCTTGACTTCTAACCATTTTGGCCAAAGCAAGACTGCTCAGCATTGCTTCGTCGGTGAAAGTTGCTGTGATCTCTACGGAGACTGTTCCTGGACTTGGATAATCAGAGTCTTGACTTTGAGAATAAATCACCCTTCCATCGTATTGATTCCCCCCTTCAGAAATGAACATTGTGGTAGAATTGAGATTTAAAGAGATGGAAGTATTCGTTCTGAAAACTTGTTGACCAGTTTCTGAAGGCGGATAGTCTGGTGCTATAATGACTTTCGACCATTTAGGTCGATAGATTGGATGACCATCCTCTGAAGGAGGAGATGGAGCAGGCTGAGAAAAGAAGAAAAGAACTTTGGCATGAGTAGAGGTTAGAATGAGAGAGAAAGAGTGGAAAACTCACATGTAAATGACCTCTTTTAGAAACAAAAAAATGAGTGAACCTTACAAAAATGTAAGAAACTAAAGTCAAAAGGATCAACACGAAGAAAAACTTCTTGTAGAATCTTCGAGATCTCTTTTTCCGGATCTGGATTTGATCTTCTTCTGACTCTGAACGGGGAAGTAAAGGCGTTTGTTCTCCGTCAACTTGAGTGTGAGTGAAAGTTGTGCTATGTGAAGATCGATTCAAGTCAAAGTAAGATGGAGGAGGCTCGTATTCTATCCGAGCTCGTGTGTAATCGATAGAATGAACGTCTGGAGGTGAATGAGAATCTGAAGGCTGAAAATTTAACTGTAGTGGCTGAGGTTCTGCGGCGGTTGATGATGTTGAAGGATTGCTTTGTTGCGGATCTGTCTTTTGATCGAGAATCATTGTTGAGAATTTGAAAAGAGAAGATTGAGAGGTTGAAAAGAAGAGATTATTATAGAAACCGAGATAATCCGGCTTTTGATTGACTTGGTTTTCAACCGAGCGCACCAGACGGACATTATTTGCATATTATCCAATTCTCTATTCTCCACTCTCTTCGCTCTACTCACACAACTTTGTGGTCTTCTACATACTTGTAAAAATCAAAGACTGTTCTGAATATGGGATCAAGAGCGACTGATATAGATAAATTCAATGATTACAACCACAATCAGCAGCAACAGCAACGATCCCGACACTTCCATCAGCAGCGTGCCCCACATCATCACCATCAGATCAATAATCCAGAAACAATTACAGTTCATTGCGAACATCATCCCGACATTACTGACTCAGAAGAAATAGGGATTGAATCTGATCCTCACTCAACTATAAAGGTAGGTTCTACTCTCAGAGGTCCCGATCCTTTCAAGCATACGGCAAAGACGATCCTGGAAGTTGGATCAATGCACCAAATCGTCTAGCTTGTGAATGTAGACTACTTTTGGAAGGACTTTCTATTGATTCGGAATGTATTTCACCAAACGAGTTGCTTTGTGATCTGGCAATAAAGACAGAGCTCGGTTTTGGATTAGATTCTCCCACAATACTAACGCCAATTCAAGCGGGTCTTCTGGGAAGGAAACCCTCTCCCTACATGATGCAGTTCTTTTTAGATTGGACCCAGACGGATGTGAGTAATGCTCAATCACTGGACTACCGCGCTGAATCGAGGATATCATTGGGCACTGCAGATCTGGCAACCTCTTAAGAAGAGGCCACCCTTGTTGGTCTATACAATTCTGCTGCTGGCTGTCTTTTGTTAGAGCCGAGACAACGACTTCGATTCGTGTTCTCTTCAATCGAGATTCATATCCTCTTCAGAGCCTATCTTGATTTCGTTTCTCGTGCCAAGGGAATGCCACCTCTCATCTCTCATCTCTTTTCGTTTCTATTCTTCTCTTCGCTCTTCCTTCCATTCCGAGATCCAGCTCCATAACCTGTTACACTTTCCAGTACTTCATCTCGCCCCTTCACTGGATCTCTGATTACATCTCGATCTTTAAGTACTGCCATGCAAGCTGGAGTAGCTGGTGATGCAATTTCAAAGCCTTCTGCTTTCAACAGGACCACGGCAAAGATTCAGAGATACGAGAATTAAATCTGGGGTCCGCATGCCAAGGTTTGCTCCAGTCTCAAAAGGCAAGGATGCCGTTAGAGCTGTGCAGCGGCTGGCTAAGCTCACTCCCGGAGAAGGTGGTCCAGGTGGAGTCTACCCTGCACGATTCAAGAGTGCTATAATCAGTGCAATCCAAAGCAGAAAATATCTAGAACTAAGTCGGGCTCACAGAAAGTGAGTCTTATCGAGATTGGTCCTCTTTTACAATTTCTACTTCTAACAGATCCTATTCATCGCTTGAGTCTGATTGTTCTTTTCTCTTTCTACATTGCTCATTTCGAACCTTCTATTAACACAACCATTTCCGATTTACAGGAGGCGCTGGTGCTGGTCAAATCGCAACTAAACGAAGGCCAAAGTCGAGGTCCAGCTGATCATCTTCCTTCCAGTCCCGGCGTATACATTCAGCCACCTCATCAAGAATCCAGAAACAGTCCTTTTTCTCATCTAGACCTCAATCAATAAGATTATGTAGAATATGAAGAAACAGCAGATACTCGTCAACTTTGACTTTGTCTCTTGTACCCGTTCTCGCAACTCGGTTCAATGGAGGAGGAGTTATCTTTCCTTTTTGATTTTCCTGCTCTCTATGGTTTTCTCTGCTCTCTTTACAATCTGAGGAAGTTGAGCTCTATTTCTCTCTCTAGAATCTGCTGCTGCTTGAGGAGCCTCATCACAAAAGCCAGACAGACATCCCACCCTCAAAATGATTGCTCGGTTGAGGAAAAAAGAAGAAGTGTGACCGAACGAACTATGGCGGCAAGAGGGAAAAAGCGAAACTGTGTGCCAGTGTTGATTTAGAGATGTAGACCCTTCCCCCTGGACCAAGCAAAACGTTGTTGCTTTCAACTGGAAGAAATAACCAAGACAAACGCTAGGAAGTAGAGTAGAGCTGAGAGAAGAAATGGGGCCCCTGGCAAGATAGATCCAAGAGAAGCTTTGTAAATCATGGTATGAGCTAGAGGTGCCCACATCGTGAAAAGGGCGTCGAGCTACGAACAATGATTGAACAAAGACACCAAAAGAGTACGTGTGCGTCAGATATTGTAGAGGCACGGAAAATTCCACCTTATTCACTACTTACAAAAGCTATGGCTCCCACGAAAGAATCAGCAGCGATTTGAGCGGTCGCGCCTACATCCAGACCTTTGCGATGCATATCAATGGCCGTAGCAACTCCTACAGAGTAAAAGGTTGAAGAAGTAGGGGCTCCAAACGACAACAATGCACCACCCAAAACAGTGGTTACATGAGAAAAGCATTGCCCGCCAACAACGGCAATCAACCAGCCAACAAGATCAAAGAAGATGGAGATCTTTAGCAGCTTGAAATCTATTCTCGATCTCCACAAAATCATATCTCGTCTTAATTCAGAGACCATTCCACTCACTTGACGTAATCTGTACCGTTCCCTCTCATCTGGGTCACTTTGAGAAGCAGGGTCAACTTGATTTTGGTTAAAAAGATCATCTCCTGACAAAACTACTTCAATTTGATCTGCATCTATTTCTGGAGAGATTTTTCCTAGTATCTCCAGTTGGTCTTCGTTGAGAGAACGTAAAATTCGGGGTTTTGTGGTATGTCGAGTTAAGTAAACCAAAAGAGCCGGAGCTATGAGTAGCAGTACAATAGTTCTTATAGTTCCAATCCACGAAATGAAGAGGTTTACTTGGCTTGTGCTCCACTGCAGAGAATAGCCTACAAAATAAAGTAGAGAATCGAGACCTAAGGTTCCTGCTCCAGCTAATTGTGCCACTACTGCAAGTCTTAGAAGACGCCAGTCTCGAGAGCTAACGTCGCCTGGCAATGATCTGGGGGTCAAAATTGAGAGAACTGAAACCCTGAAAAATTGTTTCCATTTGCTCCTGCTGGAAACGCTTCCTGAGATGAAAGTGTAGAGACAAGAGCAAAGAAGAGAGATCAAAAGATGGGCCTACGCTGGTAAGAATCACAACGGAACTGACCTTGCTGAACAGTAACTACTTCTTCGGCGACATTCAATCTTGCGCTTTCTGGAATACAGAGCAATGTCCAGAAAATGCCAACAATGGCAACAAACATCGCCACGATGAAAGGCATGACGTTTATTTCACCACCTTGCTTACGTAGACTGAACGTTGGCGACCATTGAACAGTCTTGTCCGCTGATTCCCGGTGGTATTGATCCTCTTTGGCCGAATAGTCGACTTCGCGAAGATGCAACTGGGTATCTAGAATGGATGGGAGAAGCTGACAAAGAGCAGATACAAAGACTGGGGCGATCGACAAGCCGCTCAGATAGCTGATGCTCAGCCACTGCGGGTACAGAAGAAGAGGTAGAGAAGAAAATTAAAGAAAATTTTTGAGCCTTCTCTGTCTCACTAACAGAAAAGGTGCACAAGAACGCAAAGTGGACACTCACATTCAGGTTTCTCGTTCTTTCATTTGCGCTTGATTGATCGTTCAAGAGAACTCTACAGCTTAGAAGTGGTAAATCATCTAGACCCAGCAGGTTAAGAAGTGTAAGACCAATTATCAGAGCTACAACGACTTTTTCCGAATTGATGACCGGCGGCAAATCTGGTGATAAAGAAAGATAACCAGCTGATATTGTGATGAATGGGACATTTGTTAACGCGGTACCGAGAACTCCAGCCAACAGAACTTTCTTTCTACCTCTTGATAGTAAAGGGGTGGAAAATAAGAGGCTGAGGGCAGAAGCTGCCGCAGAGAGAAGCGTCACCACCAGCTTGATGCTCGACATCCTTGCTTCTATTGCCGGAAGAGAACATAGCTTGTGGGATTCCGGAGCGCGGTTACTCATGTGTGCTGAACAGAGCTCTGGATGTTGTTTGAGAGCAGACGATGATCCTGTATAACTCTAGTTTCGGTCCAATGGCGCCGTATTTAGCAACAGACCAGCTTTGGAAGAGTCAGATCGCCGGTAGTGGAGAAAAGGTGAGAAATGAGCAAGCATTTGGGAAAAGACATCCAGGAAAAGCATCTTCGTTGCCGCCGTGCCAACAAAGCACTAAGGAACACTCACAGAAAAGCTGAAACTAGAACTCTCAAGATAGGCCATTCTTGTCTTAGCCATTGTGTGATATCAATACTTCCACGGAACGAATTCAAGCTGATTGAAGGATATAGATGCTCCTCCTGCTCTTGATAATCCTCCTGCCCTTGACGATCTGGAAGCAGTAGAAGTCTTTCACTGTCGTTCATGTTTTGAATGTTTTGAAAGCAATGAACGACAAAAGAGGGAGTAGCTGTTGTGTCGTGAATGCGATAGGAGAAGATCATGTTTGGCTCCTCAAAGGTTCACGAGGTCACGACTATCGCTGTCATTCGGTTTTCTTTGGGTACCAAAATGGCGCAATTGTCGGAAGAATCGACCGCAGATCTGGTTTGGTGTGGAGGAAAGCGGGGTACAGCGGGAGTTTCGCTCGCCTTTGATGCGCAACCACGAGGTATGTGGAGAGAAAAACGCTATAAGCCACCGTATAAAACAACCACTGCGCCTTACAAAATCCCTTCTGTATCTTCCTTGTCGCAGTTTTTCAGCACTCCACTGTGACATGACGTTGAACGCTGACACCCACGCTCCCTTCTTTCTCGTGTCCCATTTTGACTCAGAGATGATCAGCCAAGTGAAAGCATTGTCAGCAACATTGGAGGATGTAGTGCCGATATGTTTCCACCAACTCACCCCATCCTTGGACATCAAAGACGTCCAAACGATTCGCCAAGTGATGCTGCGGTTACATCAAGGAGAATTCGTGGAAACAATAGGATTCTCAGCAAGCACAGCTGTCTTTGTGGAGCCAGGTTCAGTGCACTCTCGAAAGGTCCTCGTGGCGGATCTTACCTTCGGCGAAGATGGTCATTACCTGACCATCTTCTTGTGTCCCTTATCGGAAGCTGCAACTTGGTGCGTTGCTTCAAGCTTAAAGCCAGGGATTCTGTTTGAGTCTGTTGGCGACCCAGACACGCTTATTCTTCACAGAGATGCTGTTCTGTTCAAACATGCTTTTCAAGCATGAAGCAAAAGCAGAGACTCTAAGATGAAGTTAGAAGGGTGAGTTTCTTAAGAGGAAAGTGGCAAATTTCAAAAGGATTAGTGGGTTGACTTCTGTGGAGAAACACTCTTTGTGAAAAGTGTTTGCAAAATGGGTAGCTTACTGGTGAACAGTATAAAAGTTTCAGGATCGTGGTTCATTGGATCATTGGTGAGGCAGAACCGTCCTTTATTCCACTTGGATGTTTTTCTTGCCTTCTCCTTTAGCTCTGTGCTCCGCTACCCCCTATTTTTTTTCCTTGCTTTTTCTCGTTCTAGTAGGCGAACATTTTGCTTGGAGGACAACCTTCGGTAATAGGATGTGAAAAGTGCTTTGTGATTCTCCGTATTTGATGACTCTCGCTGAACAAACTGGAAGGCTTCCTTGGATGTCCACACCTGCTCCATATTCCGGTCCAGCAATCGCTCACGACTGCGCGAAGTCAATCATTCATTTTTCTCGAAGCCTCGCTCTTGCTTCTTTTGTTCTCTGTCTCAACTCTCTGTCTCGATCGATAAGGAGAAACTCCTTCCATCTTCGAATTTGGTCTGTTCCAGAAGGACACTTTGAACTCAATTTGAAGCTCAAGCTTTATATCTGCAGCATCAAGCTTTCACTTGTTGGCATCTTTCACGGGAGCCGATTGGTTAAATACTCTTGCCCACCACTTTTTAATGAATTTCTCTCTCTGGGAGATCCATCAGGTCTATGAGACTCCGTAGCTGGTGGGGATGGGCTGTAGACCTCGACAATAGCAGAGCACCGGCACTTTTTGGTTCCAGAAAGTCAAGGAGCATTCGACACCTATTCAATCTTTCATTGTTGCTTCTCCTAATTCATGCGCGTCAGACGTAATCATGCCCCACTTATCTGGAGCCATTCTGTATTGACTTAAGCTAGGCTAGGTAACCCTCAATGTGGTTTGACAACTGTGTTCAGATTTCATGGCAAGCCAAGGAGAAGATTTTTTCAGTCGTCTTTTCTCCACCTAGCCGAGGCAATGGTCAATGCCTGAGAAGCTTCTTCTCAAAGTCAACAGAAATCTCGATTACAGCTCGAGTGCTGTTCCTACCAAAAGGCTTGAGTGGTATCCCATTACGCCAAAAGCTTATTTTTTCTCACAGGTTTATTCTGTCGTCAGATGTCTCTTGTCAAACTTTGCGGTGCAATTGATTTGGTTTCAAATTAACCCCTTCCTCAATCTTCTCGAAACAGGATTGGTTCAAAACTAGATATAAAGATCTCACAAGTGGAAAAGAAGTTGAATGTATGCTCACTTTGATCTCACTCAGCACCTCTACTCCAGACTGGCATTTCAAAGCAACGGTCTATCAAAGCATCAACCAGAGTGGGTAGCCATGAGGTTTTTTATCATTGGCTTTGACTCCATCAACTTCAACTGCAAACTCGATGGGACTTACAGCGATGAGGTTGCCATACGTAAGAGATCTTCTGCCAGCTATCAACCCAGCAACAGACAGAAATCCAACCTCTCATCAGTCATTTTCTAAATTCGATCATGGTCATCATAACACTAACTATAGTCGAAAGTTAGTCCCGTGCGAAAAAACAAACACCATGAGCCAGAGGCCTCCAAGCTCAGATGATTCAGGTAGAATGGGTTTGGATGATCGTCCAGGTCGACGATCAAAGCTGATAGAAGAGTTTCTTGGCCCTCGGAATGAATCAGTAGAAAACTAGAAAAAACCTCAAAGGTTGTTTGGATGATTTGCGAGTCCCCAGATTTCATCTAGAGGAAGGTAACAGCTGAACCTGACAAAATTGATTGCTCTCTCCATTTCCTTGACTTTTTGAAGTTTGGCCTCCGAATTGGCTGAAGAGCTTTGTCAAAACAATTTCTGAAAAAAAGAATAGCTCGGTATTTACTGCCAAGCTCTAAGAGCTAGAAAATGGACACATCAGGATGTCAAATTCAAGTCTAATCTGGAAGAGATGTTTCTTACATTGAGAAGATGGTTGGTGGATTTCTAGAACATTTGAATGATTTTGGTTGCAAATTCATCTCACAGAAGACTGGGCCAATCTGATTTCGAGAGATTGAAGAGCTTGTGGCTATCGGGCCTGCTGTCTGGCAATCTTGTCCTCTCATCAGGATTAGAGGATAGAAAAGGTGCTTCCGAGTGCTCCTCCCTATCAGCGTGGAGATAGTAGTATTTGAGAATTAGAATGAAATCATAGAGAGTGAGATAGCAGATAGACCTCTGTTTGGTTTTGTTATGGTAAGAAGGGGGCAGGACAAGGGTCAAAGTCAGCCTTTTCCCGTTCAGAAAACGATAGTGGAAGGGAAACTCAAGTTTCTCATCTTCAAACTAGACCAGATTCTATCTGGATCACCAGTGACAGCGTCCCAATCGTTGTTCAATTCGGAATCGATGCATACTTGGAGCAAGGATAGAACTTCACCGAGGAAATCCAACGGGTCATCTTCGATCCTGATTCAGAGGCTTTCTTTCCCATGTAATTCGCACATACACGCGGCTGAGAGAAATAGGCCAAAGTATATAGGAGATCTCATACCAAAATCAGATGCGATTCCTAAGTCCTTCGAGTGAGGTGATTTTCGCCAGATTCCCTTGCCTATATCCGATCTTTATCTGCTCTTGCCCGCATCGAACGTACTCTGGCCCTTAGCTGATCACACAGTACTCACGATGTATTTCGTAATAAATGACTCCTGACTTAACATAAGCCGTCCACAAGCCAAGTCGATTGAGTGAAGTTTCTTCGGCAGAAGAACACATCCAGCAATCATAAAACACTTGGCCTGTTAATTTAACTCTAACTGGTAAACTAGTTTTCTGGCCACTTGATTTGAGTAGTTATGAACAGAGCATGTAAAGCGAAAGCTGCATCATTCTTTTTCTTACTGCATTCTCACCGCCGTTCTACCTTTTTCGGTATTGCTGCCTAATTCTATGAGATACAATGAGTGGTAGGCTGAAAGTCGGATAACAAACAAAAGTTACCCAGGAGAGTGGAGGATCTCCTGTGAGGTTGAAGATTGCTGAGAAGAGCGGAAGACCGTTCTTGTTGTCTTTCTTCTGTACCTTCGGCGTTCACCAAACTAGCGCTCGAGAGGATGGATCCAGCGTATCCAGCGTACCCGTAATTCCATCTGTTATTTCAAAATCAACCAACCTGATGACTAAAGATCCTGGAGTCGAAGTCTTTTTCATATGCTATTTTGCGCCTGGTATTAATGAATTGCTAGACATGACCTGAAGATGGGCGAGACATACTTTTGATGAGTACTTTTTTCTCTAGATGGAAGATGTCACTGCTGATGGCTGGCTGTACACGACGCCATAGTCAAGCTCACCATAAAGAAGTCAGTGAACACGCGATATCAGTGCCCTGCACAGCTACTTGAATGGAATGAACTCCACTCTCACTCACCCTCTTTTGCTTCTTCAAACTGAGTTTCACGAACCAAATCTTCGCGAGTCTTTCTTTAGAACGAGTCATGATTTTATGGCTGTCATCAAGATAAGGGTTGACCCTGAGAACGTGCTCACAGACGTTGATTGGAATTCTAGCAACTGCCTTTGCGTTTGTCAGGAGCTACATTCGGGGCTCTCACAGCCCCGTTTCTGTATCGTCTTTCCTCTCTCAATGGACATCCAAATTTCTCTAAAAAATTCTCTCTAATCAACTTTTTACCACACTTGCTCTCTGGCTTCCCACTTCTTTCCCCTTTTTTCTTACTTTAGCTCCTGTACTCGTTCTACAGTCGATATCCTTTTATCTTCTCTATACCAATTTGATGCTTTAGGAATTCAATCTCAACCTGGAGTCTCGGAACGTAGTTCACTCAGCCAAGGCCGGAAGACGAAGAAGCGATAGCTCACACTCTTAGATGAGTGAGGAGAGCTAATCAACTGCAGACAAAGACAAGACTTGGGAAGCAAAAGAATCGTATTGACGTCTTGCAAAAAGCGAACGATTCAAATCTCGAAATCCGCAGGTGGCTTCAAGATTCAGAATAACACATAACACAAAACCTACATTGGCGACAGCTTCTTCGTTGCAGACTAATCAATGATTCAACAAGCAAATGACAAGTACAAAGGTTGCAAGCTGTAACGGGGTTAACTAGTAGAAGATAGGATAGGTAGAGTGCTAAGGAGGTAGACTTGAGACTTGACAAAGGCTGAGGGCAGTTGGGAATCAGCGTTGGGAACTTGGTGGCAAAGGCTAAGGGTGGAGTGGCAAAGACTTGAGGTTGAGACTTGACTTAGGGGACTAAGGAACTTGAGCAGGTAGAAAGGACGTAGGAATTCAATATCAGATGAGGAACTATCTATGTACAATTGGGGAGTGCCTTATATATGTTTGAGAGTTAAGAACAAAGGGATTTAGGAACAAAGGTTGGAACAATGTAGCACAGGAACAGGGGCAAGGGAACAAGGGACAAAGAGACATGGGGACAAAAGGAAGAACAAAGGGGTCCTGGGTACCAAGGATCTGTGACACAAGCGCAAAAATGTCAAGCTGCAATCTTTTGAATCAGGTAGCCTGAGCCCTTCGGTTGGACTTCCTGACATGAAGTTCCTTGATGATGCCTTGCTCGTGAATTCAACCGTCTGAAAGGCTTGTATCTACCTGACCTCTGCAGATGAAGGACACCAGAGAAAAGGTAAGAAGAGGTCAATTCAAGTAGCTTCTGTAAACTCTATTCAAAGACATTATGTAGGACTCCTTTCCTTCTCACCCTACTCACTGGGTCGATCCTTCGCTACTTTGTAGCCATCCGTTTATGCTCTCATCTGCTAGCAGAACTGTTAGGTCTCTTTTCTTCCCTAGAAAGAGGTTAGGTGGGAAAACAAAATACTGCCAAAGTTTGACAGATCAGCTGTCTAGGTTTAGGGCTTCGACACACAACAGAGAACGGAACGGCGAAAGGTCAGTCTCGAAAGTCAAACGTGATCCAATCGAGTCTAAAAAGCAGCTGTTTGAGTCATCTTGCTCCAGATGAGACGAGGGGATAAGACAGGAGTGAAAATGGACTTGACAAGAGCGCAAAAAAGCTGATCCAAACTCAGAGAAGACGCTTTTAGAGTATCTCTACTATAACAGTCTTTCTTAGGGCGAAGACAGATCAAGTTGCGAGGCGTATTCTTTTACTTCCATTGTGTGTCTAGGAGTGAGGCAGTACACCAGAGAAAGACAGGCAAATCTGATCCAAATTTCTTCTTTCAAAGTGAATGAAATCTTGGCTGGAAAAGGTACAACGACCCAAAAAAAGAGAAGATCCCACTAAAAAGACGATGGAAGAGAGATGGAAGCACAGAGACACCATTTCTGCCTGCAGAGCCTTCGCCTTCAGTCAGAGCAGGCTTGACTGAGATGGCAGGCCAAAAAAGCGATGATGGCAGAGACAGCCTGTCTGCATTCTCGAATGAAGATGGTTCAGCAGGGTATATATAGTCTCATTCCTGCACCTTCGTGAAATCTTGGACGGCAACCAGCCCTGCCGCTCTTCCCTCGAAATTATAGGAAATACCTGATTGAAAGGTACTGATCGATGCATACTGCGTAAGTTTACACCGCAGGCCCATTCCTTGGCATAAGGTCGGCTGATCGGTAGGATGAGGAGTCCTTGTTACGGGGGTTGATGGTGATACGAGGGGCACAGTTACGAAGGTAGAATAGGCTGGAAGTCAACAAGAGCTGAAGATTTAGGACAGAGAACAATAGAATATCGGATGAGG
>JAAVVG010000054.1:0-43733 GCA_012976225.1 Golubevia sp. BC0850
ACCTTAGAGACGAAGGAGGTGGTTAAAGTTAGAGAGGTCTGCAGATTATGGTTGAAGTTGTAGGATGAGAATAGCGTCTTCTGGAAGATGTGTTGCTTTCAGAGAGAAAGTCGGAAGAGATCCAGTCTGTGGTCGATCAATTCGATGAGAAGAGCGGATCAAATCTAGAGGAGATTTCATTTGCAGTCAAAGGGGATTCATCCCAAGATTTCTATCAACTCGCCGAATCAATCCTCAAATCTAGTCAAGTTCTTCGAGCTCTTAATTAGGAGTCAACACATCTTCAGGGGTTACAAGCTCTCGAAACTCTCGCCGATTCACTGCTTCTCAAGCTTCCGAACTTGGTCGACTTTAGAGCCGTGAAGTACCGATCAAGGGTCCAGCTTGCTAGGTTTAGTGCACTCAAGTTTCGATATCTGCAAGTACTTTGGATTCCTTCTCTTCAATCACCGCCTTCCATCTACCTACACGTCAGTCATCCGATTCTCTTCCGAACTCTCACTTCCATGAAAGTAGATGAACTCAACCCTCATTCGAGTTGGAGAAGTGTACTCTCTCACTGTTCTCAATCTCTCAAGCATCTCTCTCTTTGTCTTAAAAGTTTACTTACAGGGAAAGAAGTTCCACAACTTCAATTTCCTAATCTAGAGGTGCTGGAGATGTACGAGATTGATGATCAGTTTCCAACCTGGATGGTGGCCCCTCCGACCTTAAGACTCTACGTGCTCAACGTCAACTCAAATCTCCCTGCAATCCAAAAGCTATGGTTTGGACAGTTCTTTTACTGTGAAGTTCTCTCTTCTAGATGCCCAACCCTTCAACTTCTCAAATCAAAATTGGACAATATCTCTTGTCTCTCCTCAGAGCAGGGGAAGAGAACGTGGAAAGAGGGTTTGAAGTTGGAAAAGTAAAGATGGAGTCCCTCAAGAAGCTAGTCATCCCCTTCAACAAGCTCTTTGCTGAGGCGTTAGGAGAATGCCGAGAGTTGGTGGAAGAGGTGGTAGATTAAGATTCAGAGTCGAAGACTTGGGATGTCGAGATTTGCGGAGAGCGCTGATTTTTGTAAGTCCAAAGAAACAGTCTTGATCTTTTCATAGAGAGAGCTCTCGTGTCGGTTCACTTAATCCTTTCTTTCGGTGGTGCCTCTCTTCGCAGCTTAAAGGCATAAGATCTCAGATTCTTCTCCCTTCCACGTCTCTTCAATGACTCTCTCAAAAGGGAAGGACGTCTCTACCTTCAGTCATCAAACTTCTTCAACTCTTCCAATTCAATTTTCATCCTTGCTTCGAGTCAACCACTCGCATCCCCCAATCTCCTCGCAACGAACCGCTGAATCTTCAATGTCCAAACCAAAGCAGACTTTACTCCAGCGCCCGAGTTTAGAAGAGTCAAGATACAATTCGAGGAAAGGGAGGAAGAAGCAGCCTCAATTCTGGGAAAGTGAAAGTTGGAAGAAAGAGTTCTCAAGCCAGGACGAAGAGGACTGGCAAGGTGAAGTCTTCTCATTACAACTTCACTTCTCAGTCAAAAACAACACTTAACTCTGAGGCTCAATCAAATTTTTTCTCTCTGTTTTTCTGTTTCGAAATGATTCCCTGTCTTCATTCTGCCTCTCGAGCACAACCTGGTTACGCTTCTTTAGAAATTCAAAGCCTGTCTGCTTTCTTCTGCACTCCTCTGAATTTCCGAAGCTAGAAGGTCTCTTCTTTCGGTTACCAATCAGACAGGTTCCAGAACTGAGACAGCTCGAATTGCTCTCGACTTCAAAGCTTCTCGCGTCACTTCCTTCTTTCCAACTCTCTCTCCTTTCTTTTTAACGTTCTAGAAATTGTTCTGACGGCACTCACCGGTCACCAATTCCTGAATCTTGACTCACTCTCTCATTGACGAAGTGGGAATACACTGAAAAAGGGGGTCTGAGATCGACTCACCCTCTCGCTAGCTCCAAATAGTCGACTCAGACCTACTTTGCCTCTTCCTTCCCGACCAACATCATCTTCTCCTCTTCATTTCATTCCCTCATTCCATAACATCTTCAAACATGGACCTCAGATCTAGAATTTGCTTCCATCCCTTTCATCAAGGTCTAACCAGTGGTCGTCTTCCGATCATTGGACCATTCAAAGGATCCCATTCCATCGACAAAGTCAAGAGAAACTGCGATCAAAGATTTCAAATTGAATCCAGAAGAGGATCATCTCTACGAAGCAGGAGGATGTAAATGTGGTGGAACAGGAGAAGAAGGGAAAGAGGGGATGTTCAAGGATGATCTGACTCTGGAGGAAATGGGATGAGAGGATGAGAAGAGAAGAGAATCTTCTTGAGGAGGGTAGAAGTGAAGGAAGAGATCAGGAGGAAGAGGAGGAAGACGTTAAGATGGTGGTCAAGGAAGAAGAAAGAGAAGAAGAAAAAGAAGAGAAAGAAGAGATCCCAACAGGTGAGTGCTGGTGCAATTCATCTCTGAAAGGATAGGGGAAGAAGGTGGTTGGAGGGAAGAAGGAGTGAAGCACAGAAGTCAAAGTGAGCAACCAAAAGATCAAACAAAGTTTGGATACCCTTAAATTCAGCTGCTGACTTGTTCCTCTTGGCTTTCCTTCCGACAGTCAGAAGATCGTCTCGTTCTCTGGGGAAGAGAAGAGCGATAGTTGAGAATCAAGATAGACCTCAAAGAGCGTCATCCTCTTAACCTTCTACCTCATCGAAGCCTTCAAGCTCTACTGCAATCAATTCTCCTACTCTTTGTATGGAAGACTTGACCAAGGAAGCGCTCTACCCTGCTCGACGGATCTCGAAACTTCTAGTTGGAGACGCTTGGATGAGCCAGCCGATCGGAAAGCTGGGCACGATTCAAACCAAGAATTACAAATCACTCAAGAGTCTGGAGGCTGCCGTTAAAGCTTCTCTAGCCTCTAAGCCGGTCGTAGAAGGCTCAGGTCTTTTCAACCCAGCTTTGGTAGAAGCCCTGATCAGACCTTTTCATGAACGTCAAAGTGCTTCAAGAGGGAAAAGTACTGGTCCATCTGCTTTCAACTTGCGCAGTGATGACTATCAGAGAGCCACAGAGCTACTTCAGGAACGACCAGCGAAAGGAAGTCAGTCTAGAATTTGCCTCGGGCGTTCAATCTTTCAGCACTAAAAACTTACCCTGTTTTCCTTTTCCATCACCCTGCTATCCTCAACAGTGAAGCAAAGTGCCTAGAAAGCCTCCTCAACCTGCTCCCTCCAATGGAAAGGTTCCCTCTGGCTGGAAGTGGTCTCAATGGTCCAGCACTCTCGTCTGCCAGATCGATCTCAGTCTTTTGGGCGAACGACAAGTGGCTGACTCGGGAACTTCTAGCAGGATTGTCACCAATCAGTCTGTTTTCAGCTTAACAAGCCGCTCGACTGCGAGAAATGGCAACTCTCACCTCTATTCGACCCGGTGCTCCAGCTCCAGATGGTTTCCCTCCGCTGTCCTCAAAGCTTTGAGACAAGCGATCAATCACGCCTCTGCTAATCCACTCAAGGATTCTCGCACTTCAACTCATGGATGGTCGCAAAAGAGATAATTTCCTCTCGCTCTAGGATTCCTCGAGAAAGAGCTGGGAGTCGCAGATCCTCCAACTGCTCCTCTGAAGAAACGAAAGAGAGTTCCCAGGAAGAAGCCTACTCTTTCAGAGGACGACTCAGAGAACTCGGATTCAAAATTCACGGACATGGAGACGGAGGAGGCAGACAATTCGAATCCCAAGGTAGGTCCCTCAATCATCAACAGAGCTTCCCCCTCTCACCAACCAACTCCAACTTGTCAAGAAATCGAACAAGCCCAACTTCAACTCGAAGAATTTGAATCTGAGACCGAAGCTCAACTAGACGAATCAGATCTCACGGAAAGTAAGAAGCTGGAGTTCAGAAGACACGTCGAAGAGATGGAAGAAATGCTTCAAGATCCGGAGAAGCAGTTTGGCCAAGAGGGGGCTGGGCTGCGTTGAAAATATGAGTAGACCACCAATCAGAGATCACAATCCCCAAAGGTACTCGACGACTGAAGAGCTGATATGTCTTGAACACGTTCTCCACTTCTTGTTCTCCCCGACATTCTAACGATTCTCAACTGGAAGAAGGAAAAAATAACTCTGTCCAGTCTTTCTCTCTTGGTGTCTCTCTCTCTCTCGATCTATTCCGAAACGAAGAATTCGAAAACCTCGCACGCTCCTTTTCTTCTCTAACTCTTTCATCTTCTCCAAAGTTGCTGTTAAACAAGAAGCCTATCAAGCGAGAGTCCAAGTCTGATTTGACTTTTCTCTTTCTAAACTGTGTGTTCCAAGATCCAACGGACTCTTGGCTAATACCCCATCTGCCTGAAGACTTTTTTCTGAATCTTCTCACAGCGTGATATGAAAGAGTGAGAGAGGTTTGAAGACTCCAGAGATGAGAAGAGCGGCTCAACTTTATAGGAGATCTCGATGGTAGTCAGCTTAGAAGAATCTCGAGACGTCAGCCAACTCTCTTCAAAGTCGAGGAGAACACTTGCCACTGTATCTATCTGGGGTCTAAAGTCTGTATTCATGACCTAGGGAACTGGAAAGAAATCAAATGTCCGCTTCTCCAAGTTTTTCGTTTCAAATCTACTCATCCACTGTTTGAAGCGTCGGTAGAGCTTCATCAAACCTACCATTCCACCGGATCCGAATGAAGAATCTTCAATTCTCTACCAAAGTTGTCTCATAGCCTCGTAGATGTAGAGCTGATGAGTTAGCTTATGAAGCTAAGATTTTTGGATCTCAAACTGCTTTGAAGACATCCCTGAATGCATGAGAGTCGTTAGAGTGTATTCTTTCACCCCTTTTTCCTTGCAAATCTCTCTGCAAGCTTCATCTTCTCTAGCTTATGATCTTGAAATCCTACTTGATTTGATAAGGTCTGGCGACAGACTACCTGATCTCTACTTTCTTTTCAAGCTGAAGATAAGAGTAGATGGAGGTTCAGCTTCTTTTCCACTTCTTCGGCAGAAAGGGCAACGGCTCTCGATCTCATAAGCTGAGAGAGAGAAAGCCTTACAACGTTTCAAAATCCACGAAAGCACGAAGGGGTTGCAAGTTCTGCGATTAACGGATTTCTCTAGTCTAGTACGAATAAGTAACAAGGAAAGCGACCAGAAATGTAGGTATCAAAAGGGTCTGAAATGTAGATAAAGATTTGACTAAATTCCAGAAGTCGCAAGTCAAGCTCTTGCAGAATCGAGAGTGGAATTCATCTCTTAAACCGTTAAACTCTCTCACTGCACTTTCTTCTCGACCCCATTCCTATTTCCATTTCCATGTCCATTCCCATTCGCATCCATCCTACCTTCCGACTTTTTCAATCGTTCAATCTCTTGACTTTTCATCTTCGCTTTCCTACCTTCTCTACCTTCGACTCCAATTCCCAAAAAGACAGTCACAACTCCGATCCATTGAAGTGGAGAGAGTTTATGAGAATAAACGAAGAGTGATAGGAGCATTGTGAAGAGTTTTCGGGTTACCTGATTTGGCGCAGAGAGGGGAGGACGAGGCGAGGGAGAGAGAGGGGGGGGGTTCGAAGGCGAGCAGGAGAGAAAGGATGGCGACGAGGAGAGACGGAGTCGAAAGATGCGAAGTAAGGTGAAGCGTCAGTGAGGAGGTCAAGAAGCTTATCTGTTATGCGAGTTGGAAAGAGGTCGGGAAAATATAGGGCTGAGAGAAGAGAGAAAGACGATTTGCCACAGTTTTTGATGCTTGAGTGTGAAACTTTGTGAACAAAAAGCCAGATTTTGAAGATTGTGGTGAGGAAAGCTGGAATCGAAAACCGATGAACAGTTTCATACGAATTAGAAGTTCAGAGAGCAAGAAGAGATGACGATAATCATTTCTCGACTCTCTCTCTCTCTCCTCAATCGCAATTTCACTCTATGTCCTAATCCACAGAGTATTTCTAGATTTTCTGTTCTAACTGAAAGATGTCCGAGCGAACGAGAGCCTCTCCTCTATCAGGCTTGTTGCCAAAGTCCTTCCATCTCCTCAACCCTCAGCTCTCCGCCACCCCCTTTCTGTTCTCCAAACTCACCGTTATGCTAACCAAAGTCAAACTACCAAACCTCTCCAAAGTTTCAAAGATAGCCACCTGACCCAAAGCTCCTGCCAAAGCATAAGCCACACCATCTCTCAAAACCTCCGGATGTCTAGCAATGAAACCCATTGCATTACTCAATTCATTCCCATCCTTAGGTTTAGTATTAATCATAGGAATATAAGGAGCAGGAACTAACAGAGCAATGCTCAATAGACCAAAGCTAAACAAATTCATCACCAACATCATTTGAGAACCTTTGATTTTGTATTGATGAAAGACTTGATCTTGAGTTGAATTTGTTGCTCCATCTAAGAATAGATTGGCAGTTAGAAGTAATAAACCTATGGAAGAGGATGGAGATGAAGATTTGGAAGACTTTGTTGGAGAAAATAACATGAAGAGAGAAATTCCTAAGGTTACTAAGGAAACTACTAGGTATTTGTAGGGTGGGAATTTACGTCGATATAGTAAGAGGTTCATTAGTAGGACTGGAATTAATTTACATGATTTACCTAAGATTAAAGTTGGATAGGAAATTCCATGACTTAAAGAAAGCAAACCTAATTGAGAAGATAAAGATTGGAAGATTGAGATTAGAATGTATTGAGAGAGAAGTGGTGAAATGTTTGATTGAATCGATTTAAGATTTGATTTTTGTAATTTTGAAGCACCTGAAGCTGTTAGAGCTGACAAACCTAAGGTTTGAAAGATTGTTTCTGATTCATGATCGAGGGAGGTTTTACTTTCCTGCGATGAAGATGAAGATGATAGCTCTGTCTTGCTTCGAAGTAATAAGTAAACAGCTGCTACTGAAGAAGAGAAACCGGCTTGAATTGTATTCAAGAATAAAGGTGATTTGAAATATTCTAATCTTGATTCTTTGGTGGTTTGAGTCGGATGAAGGAGGGAAATTGGTGATTCATATCCAGTAGTTGTCAATCTCTCTTGAAGTAATCCCCAAACTAAGAAGAAGAAATAAATCGATAGGACGCATAGAATTAGTGAGAATAATGAAGAAGATGATGAAGAAGAAGAGGTCATCGTGAGATGAACATGGGGTGAAAGCGAGATGGAGAAGAGAGAAGTTGAATCTTGAATTCGCCAGCGCAACCAACTCTCCTGCGACCTTATAGCGCCTACATTTCACTCATTCTCCAAAGTGGACCTCTGGATGATATTTTTGATTCTAACCAAAAAAGGTTCAATTGAAAGGTTAGCTCTACCAGTCAGTCAAAGGGGTCGAGGCAAGTCAGCCGCCCCCTCTGTGCCTCTCACTTGTCCTCCTCTCTGCTCTGAAAGTTGTCGACCAACATTTAGTCTCTTAGGTTCTTTCTTTCTTTCTTTGAGCATTCTACCAGCTTTCAGATCAAAACCAAGCGAAATATTAGCTTCCAGCCAGTGGCAAATTCTCTCTCTCTCTCGACGCGTATCGCGACTTTCTGAGGATTCGCGAACTCGCGAAGACCTTCTTATCTTCTTTCACAACTCCTTCAGCATCAAATCAAGTTGAAGCAAACCAATCAAGTAATCAACCACGAATCATGGACGATTCAGATTCAGAATCGAAACCAACGATTCGTTCACGTAGATCTCAATTGCAATCTCAATCACGTCAAGAAGAAGATGGTGCGGCTTCTTCTCAAGATCAATTAGATTCAGATCAAGAACAAGACCAAGACGACGATGAAGACGAAGATGAAGGCGAAGATGAAGATCCTGATGAATCTTTGAGGAAAAGAAAAAAAGTTAGAAGATCTAGAGCTGGAGATGATGAAGATCAAGATGATGAAGGGAATGCGAATGGAAATGCAAATGAGAATGGAAATGGGGAAGAAGATGATGTAGATTTGAATTTGGTTCAAGAAGCTAGTATGGCAGAGAGAGCTGCTAGGATGCAGAGTCAGAGAAGTGGGGATGGGTGAGTCTACAATTGACGAGAGGATGGGAGATGGATTTGGAAGGTGGGAGTGTTGAGTGGGGAAGGCGAAACGCGAAGGCGTTGAAGCCCCAGTAAAATTGCTGCGATGTTACGAGAACAATTGCACGAAGAGGAAACTTGCTTGGAAGGGAGCAGCGCGGTAGGGAGATGGAGTGGGAGCTCAGTCCCTCTTTTGAAAGGCGGTGGCAGAGCGCATACAGACGATCCCTCGTGAGATAGACGACCCGTTGAACACTCTAAGATCATCAAATCAAGTCTACGATCATCTTTGGTTGGAGAGAGAGCTGTAGCGGGACCAGAGATTGCTACACCCTATTGAGAGGAGGAACGTGTCACAAGAGACAAACCCAACCCACTAGAAACCTCTCTTATCTCTCAGAGACTCCATTTCGATCCCAAAAAGATCGATTCTAATTTAGTTTCCTCTCTTCCCTCTCCAGTTACCTTCCCGGTTCAATCCGTCGTATCACTCTAGAAAACTTCGTCACCTATTCTCATACATCTTTTACACCTGGTCCACATCTCAACATGATCATTGGACCCAATGGAACTGGAAAATCAACCGTAGTTTGTGCTATCGCATTAGGATTAGGTTTCCCAACCAAAATCTTAGGTAGAGCTAAAGATCCAGCTTCTTTTGTTAAAAAGGGTACTGATGAAGGTTTCATTGAAATCGAATTACAAGGAAGACCTGGTGGAGAAAATTTGAAGATTAAAAGAGTCTTGAGTAGTAGTGATAATAGGGCGGAATGGTACTTAGATGGTGAGTTCGAAGAGTGTAGGGGGAACGGAAAGATTAGGAGGTAAAAATAAAGATTGTTTACTGATCCACCCTCCCTTTTCTTGGATTCGAATTTCATCAGGAAAAAAAGAAACTTCTACAAAGGTCCAATCTGCAAGAGATGCTTTAGATATCAAAGTCGATAATCTTTGTTCTTTCTTACCTCAAGATAAGGTTGCTGATTTCGCTAGAGTAAGTTTGAAAATCTTCATTCTTCCTTTCCCTATAGAAAAGACTGGGCAAACAAAGGTTTCTGAAGCTGATTTTCGATGTCTTTTCCTCGGATTAACTCTTTCATAGATGACTCCTCCAGATCTTTTAAAAGAAACTGAGAAAGCAGCCGGTGAGAGAGATCTCATCTCTTGGCATGAACAATTGACAGATCTTGGAAACGACTTGAAGTTATCAAACACGAAATTAGAATCTGAGATTTCAGAATGTGCTAATTTGGAGGAGAGAAATCAAGTTTTGGAGAGAGATGTTAGGAGATATGAGGAGAGACAGAAGATTGAGAACAAGGTGAGTAAGAAGAGCTACAATCTTTTCTTTGTTTCAAAGTCTGAAGCTTCTCTTGAGCATCTCTTAAAGTCTAAAGCTTTTTCCGATCACCTCTTTGGACTTCTCCGAATGATTTCTAGAATCTCGTTTCTGAACCATCTCTCTTTCTCCCAAATCAGATCAAAGTCCTTAACCTTAGAATTCCATACTCAGAATATCACGAAGCCAAGAAGGAATATGATGAATCAAAATTAGGAAACAAGAATGCTAGAGATCATCTGAATTCTTTAAGATCGTCAAATGAACCTATTGAAGAGGAATTGGAAAGAATGAGGGAACATGATGATAAATTACTTGGCAGGAAAGACGAATCAGCAAAGGTTGTGAAGGAAATTGAAAAAGATCTTAAGAAAAGTTTAGACACGATTGAAAAGATCGAAGCTAAAGCTGAGGATTTGTTTAATCAAAGAAATGGATTCAAGAAAAGAGAAGCGGAGAAACAGAGAAGAATTGAGAATTTAGAGAATGCTGTTGAGAATTTACGACATAAAGTTGATAATGAACCGGAGAGAATCGATACTAGTGCAATTGAAAGGAGAATTGTGGGTATAGTCTTTATGGATCAGCCTGAAAAGTTGCAGCATTTGATTTTAAATCTCAGAGGAGCGAAGTGATGACTGACATGCTTTCAAACTTTGGTCCTCGAATCCGTTCCATTTCTATCCTCTCAGAAAGACACGAACATTGAAGGAAGAGAAGTTACTAGGAAATTAGATGATTTAATAGCTGACGACGAAGAGAACACAGCAGCTGGAACAGCTGCCTTCCAGTCTAGAAATGATATCCAGAACAGGTGAGTACTCTTTCAAAGCTATGTAGTCCCATTTAACCTTTCAACTGCCTCTTGAAAAGCCGAGCATCTGATGGGTCACCCTGCTCCTTCTTTCTCCTTAGACTCAACAATCTGACTGATGTCAGATCGAATCGAGAACAATTCTTGAAGAACGAGAGAGATACTTTGAAAGCAATTTATTGGTTAAGAGAGAACAAAAACATGTTTGAAGGTAAAATTTGTGAACCTGTTATATTTGAAGTCTCACCCAAAGATCCAAAATACGCTCGAATGGTGGAGAACTCTCTAAATTGGGCAATATTGAAGGTAAATCTAGCGTACAGTCCGCTTTTTTCAGATGGGTTTGATCTTTCGAATTCTGACCAATTAATTGTTTTCGAACGCTGCCGCCTTATCGCGACTCTCTTTTCCTCAGACTTTCGTAGCGGAGAATCAACCAGATTATGATTTGTTCTTTCGAGAGATGGGTAAGATCGGGTGCAAGGTCAATTGTGTTGAACAGTCTGGAACAGCTGGAATAGATTCTTTCCAGCATCCAATGCCGGTTCAAAATGTGAGCTCTAGCATCTCGGAGGGGGGCGTGGAAGTTTGGTTCTCGACAAGTAGGATCTGACTTGGCTTCTCTCTCCCTTTTCATCATCCAGCTCAAACAACTCGGAATGGATGATTATGTGTCGAATCTCATTACCTGTCCGGAACCGGTGATGAAGTACCTCTTGATTAAGGCCAATCTCCATAAAATCGTAAGTTAAGTCGACTTGCTTCAGATTCGATCTCTGCAACCCTCTAATTCGCTGTGTACCTTCCTTGGTTTCTTTTCTTCTTAGCCTGTCGCTCTAGATGAACGCCGAGTCGACGCAGCTCGAGTCGAACGGTCAAATTTCCACCGATACATCGTTGGAACTACCATCTCAACAACCTCGACGTCCTCTTATGGTAACAAAGCTCCTCAAACCACAACCAGAGAAACCAAGAATTTTGGAACGTTCAACCACTCTGTGGATCCTACTCTGAAAGATAGGTTGGAGAAGCAAATGTTGGAGAATGTGACTGAGGTCAGAGAAAGAGAAGCAAAGAATGGTCAAATCAAAAAAGAGATGGAAAAGTGGCAGAAGAAGAAAGATGCTTTGAAGCAAGAAAGGGTGAGTCTTTGCTGGAAGAAATCGAAATTTTTGAATGGTGGATGTTTTGGACAAGAAGGAAAGAATTTGTTTCGTCGACGAAGCCCTTTCTCTGTTCTGACCTCACTTATTTCCGCATAACCTCTCTCTTCGGTTCTCAAGACCTCTTTGGATGCTCAGAAAGCGGCGGCTACCAAAGCTCGTGCGCATTGGGAGAGAGCCAAGATCGATCTCGGTAAGTCAGAAGAGGGAAGGGGACTTCGAAAGTTCCATTTTGCTCTCCCCCTACACTTTGTGATCATCCAGGGTTCTCTTCCGCTAACTCGCTCCTCCTGCTCTCTTTCGTAAACAGCCGCTAAGGAAAATGAGCTTCAAAAGGAAAGAAATAGACCCTCTGCCAAAGATGAAGAACAGAAGACTGATCGAATGCTGGAGAAGTGCAGTGCGCTTCGCTTGAAAACTGTCGGAGAGTGCAAGGTGAGTGAACCAAAGCTACGATTGAAGATCTTCGTCTTGTAGGGTTTCAAGAAAGCTGACATCCTTTCGTCTCCTTCGTTGCCTTCCTCCTCTCCAAAGATAAAATTGAAGAATCAACTCAAAGCAAGATTCGATCTGGATTCTTGGTCCCTTCAAGCTCTTCAGCATAGTGTCACTATTCGATACGTCGAAGGACTCTCAGCAGACTTCAAGAAGACTCTGAAAAGTGCAGAAAAAGAAGCAAAAGAAGCGAATGAACGTTACAAATTCTGCAAGACTAGAGCTACAACATTACATAACAAAGCTCAAGCACTGTTGGAGCAGTCAGATCCGGAAGTCGTCAACGTAGTTCAAAACTTAGCTGAAGAGGAGATGGAAAGGACTGTCGATTCTTTGAAAGCTGAATTGGAAGGAGAGAAAGCTAGTCTGGAAATAGCTCAAGGTGTCAATCCAGCTGTTATTGAACAATACAAGGAAAGACTTGAGAGACTCTCGAGCCTCAAAGCAAGTATCGATGACAAGGAGAAGAAGAAAGCCGATTTGGAACACAAGATCAAGAGATTGGAGGTGAGTTTAGGATTAGATGGAATCTCACGCGCCTTTCTTAGAAGCGCATCTCACCGGTTTCGTTTCTTTTCTTTGTTTCTTTTCTTCTCTTTCTCGTAGAACAAATGGATTCCATCTCTGGAAGCTCTCGTCACCCGAGTCAGTCACAAATTCTCCGCCTCTTTCGAAAGTCTCGGCTGCGCTGGAGAAGTCAGAATCTCAAGAGATGAAGACTACGCCAAGTGGGGAATCGATATTCTGGTCAAGTTCCGTGAAACCGAAGCTTTGACACTGTTGACAGGAACCAGACAGTCCGGAGGGGTGAGTCGAAACGCAGATGAAGCTTGACATGATCGAACTTTGTGACTTTGTCTAATCTTCATTTTCTTTCTCCTTTACAATCAAATCAGGAACGTTCTCTGTCTACCATCATGTATCTCATGTCTCTACTTCAGTTGGCAGTCTCTCCGTTCTCGGTCGTCGATGAGATCAATCAAGGAATGGACCAAAGAGCTGAAAGAGCTGTTCACGATCAAATGGTACAAGTCACTTGTAGACCAGAGGCTAGTCAGTGAGTTTCGCTCATACTTTAGCTTTTTCGCCTTCAGATCAAGCGCCCGAAGCGATTGCTCGTGCTGACCTCTTCTCGTCCACCCCATCTCTTCTCGCTCTCCCTCCCTTCTCTTCAGATACTTCCTCATCACTCCAAAGCTACTCTCAAATCTGAGCTACCACGAGAGAATGAAGGTCCTAGTCATCAACAATGGAGCCTGGCTGCCCGAGTCGAGGAGGTTGGACTTCAAGGGCTATGCAAAGGCAGCCATCGCAAGAAAGAGAGGTATTGCAGCTTAGTCTTCAAGTTCCTCAATGATATCCATTTCCTTCTTGGTTCCGTCTTGTTCCTTTCTCGCTTCTCCTTCGGCCTCACTTTGTGTTTTCTCATGCTTTTTTCGCCATAGCTTTTGACTCTCTTTGTAAAACACAGGTTACCTAGGCCCTTTCTGCTCTTTACTTTCGTAGCTAGTCTCCATCGAGATTCAGAGACCCGGAATTTTGATTTAAATTCTCGCCCTTGCTCTTCTGTACTGTATTTTGCGAACATCAGCAATGGCCTTCGAAATAATCCTCATGGTCCATTCTTGTATTCGGTCGGTATTCCTCAGAAGGATCATCGTTCATGAGCGCATTAAACGCTTGCGACTCTGCCTCCCAAAACCATCATCGTTTCGTCCAATCTTTAAAAGTGAGTGGCTTCGTCTTCTTCCAAACATGACTTATCCATCATCCTCGCTGTGCACGAAGAGCTCATGTATTCAGTATTCCCTCTCCATCCTCAGGCTAACTCGCGGTCCGCCCAGCAGGGATGAGTTCCATTAACGACATCTTACCATCAGAGACACTCTTTTCCGCCTTGTTAAGTTTGGATGGAAATCAGGCTTACAAAGGAAGAGAAGTTTGCGAGCAATGGTTGGAGCTCATCGATAAGAACAAACCGTTCTGGAACGTCTCAGCATCTAAACCTGCAACAGGAATGGCAGTCGGTCTTGGATCTATTCGACGAAAAGTGCGGATTAAGCCTGGAAGAAGTCTCTATTCAGACAGCTCAAGAAATCAGACCAGGGGGATTGGCCCGATTGAAAAACACACTTCTCAGGTCGAAAGCAACTCTCCGAGTTTCTCTCTCTCACAACCCAGGTAATGAATCAGACTGTGGAGCAGGCCTGCAGGCTAGTCCAAGATCTCGATGTGGTGGTCGATTTCAGGATCCAAACAGTATCTTACTTTCCGCCTAAGGTCAGGCTCCTGGATTCTACTGGAGTCACAATCAAAGGCAGCCAATCTGAATCTTCCCTCTCGGTTCTCTGGATCCCGTCAATTGGAAACCTGTTCGACATTCAACCAGCCCCTTTTCGGAATCTAGTCTCTCTAAAACACTCCCTGGAGAAGAAGTCGCAGTCGGAATGAAGGATAATCCTAGAAAGTTCTTCCAAGACGCTGAAGCATCTAAGCATTAGAATGGAGGAGGAGGTCGGAGATGCCGGAAAGAAGATTCCAAACCTTCATTTTCAAGCGCTGGAGGTTCTGGAACTCTATCAACTGAGTTAGTTTCCTTTCTGGATCTCAGCTCCTCCAACACTGAAATTGGAGACAAGCGACTGCTGCAGCGGGGTGCCCCCTCTCTCTGAGCTCAAGCTGCACACCATCTTCAGGTGGGAATCGTTAGCGAACTGCCCAAAAATAGAAACGCTTTGGATATTCCCAATCAACATTTCCATAAGATCTTGGCCCTGCTTCGAGCTAGGAAGACAAGCGTAGATGCTGGAATGGATGTGGAAGGGATCAAAATGGAACTTTTCAAGACACTAGTCATTTCTCTCAAGTACTCTAGCCCGCAACTAATCGAAAAACTTTAAAACTTGGTGGAGCAATTGGTCAATACTGACTTGGAACCTAGGACTTTGGACGTTAAAATCTGAGAACCTCGAGGTGAGTTTTCCAATCAACAGCACCCCACTTCTCTGATGCTTCTCCTGAATCCTATCCTCTCCGTCTTCCCTTTCTTTTCTTTCGCCCCTTCTACTTCTATATCTGGGTAGAGTCGTTTATAGCATCAGCCCGCCCAATCTCAAAATCTTAGACCTTCCCTCAACATTCACTGGACCCAGCTTCTCATCAACCAGATCTTCCCGATTCTGTCTAGTACCCTCAGTATCGACCTTACTCAACTGACGATCGATACCGCAACTCTTGGATGGGGAAGCTCTTGATTCGACACATCTATTCCTCTCTTTGCCCCTCAAAGTCTCCATCTATTCTACTGGCTTGTGCTTCCAAAGCTGCCATCCCTACCCGTCAGCTGACTTCCATCTGCCAAAACACTTCCAGCTCTCGCCAAGCTTCTGCTTTATCAAACAAATTAGGTGCTTCAGCGGTTCGCCCAAAAGACAGAGACTTTCGAAGTTTGAGAGAAGCAGAAATTTGAACCACCAAGAAAGTTCGAGATCAAATATGACAGGCTGGAGAAAAAAAGAAGCAATCCAGACATAAAGTACAGGAGCGAAGAAGCGAAAAATCCACCCCAAAATCCTCCACAAACAATCGACTCATTCCCCAATCTCCTCAACAACCTTCTCCACCTCATTCGACATCTCTCAGGTTAGATGACGAAGCCTGTGAGAAGTGATGAAATGCGGATCTAAATATCTGAAGTTGATGTTGAGCTGATTGAGGTTCTCCTCTGGAATATGCAGCGGTTGAAGGAGCAGCAGCCGACCCGACATTCCTTGACGAGCTTGAGAAGGCGAGCCACAACTTTCTCCTAAATGTGAGGCTTTCAAAGTGGCATCTTTCACCAGAATACGAGATGCAGAATCCGGAACTGAAGTTGTCTTTGGTTCCTTCGCTTGCTTTAACATGTTAAAGGTGTAGCGTTACCTTTGATAATAGAAGAGTTTGGAGCATGCGAACTGAAGTACACAGCCCTCTTCTCACCGAAGTGAGATTAGAACAAGTTTTTTCAGCAAGATTGAAAATCAAAAGATCATGTTTTATTAGATGTGATATGAGAGAGAGAGGGAGGTAGACAGAGAAGTAGAAATTGTTCGTGAAAAGGTCTATGTATGACAAGAGAAAGGAATGTAATTATTTGACAAAGCGAGCGAAGGTTTTATATACCGAGGAGTAGAAGATTTGGAAATCGATAGAGATGAATTGAAGAGTTTGAGAAAGTGAAAGACTTGAAGGATAGCTGGATCCTCTATCAAAGAAGACCCAAGGTGAGAAGAGATTGAGGTTTTTGCAGAAGCTTGTAATGATTTGAGGATCGGCTGAAAAGAGAGTATAAACACTTTATGACCGTGATGAGTTTCAAATCTAAGATCGTTTGAGTATGAGAAAAAGGTAATTGCTGCAAAGCCTTCCTGTTTAACCTTTTGAACCGAACCAACTCTTCTCTCCCCCTCTCCTCTCCTCATTCAAACAGCTCCAGCCTCCCTTAACAACTTCTCCAAAATCCCATCTTGCCTCAATTTCTCCAAATCATCCCAACCACCAATCAAAGTATCCTGTAAGAAAACAGTAGGAAAAGTTCGATGACCACTTAACTTTGCCAAGAAAGGTTGTAGTGCCTCTCCGTCTTCCCTTAAATCGATCTCGTAGACCTGGTAGTTGGCTCCTAGAGAATGAAGTAGGTTTTTGGCTTTTTTGGAATATGGACAATAGGATTTGGAGAAGATTGTCAAGGGAGAGAGGGAACGTTGAGAGGAGAGCCAGGAGGTGGGGGAGGATTTGTACTGTGAGAAGGGAGGGAGGAAGGGAGATAGAGGAGAAGAGAGATAGAGGATGAGGTTAGATGGGATAGGGGATAAGGAGGGGACGAGATGAGATGACGGAAGGATCTGGGCTTGGCAGGAGTAGGCTGCTGCGAGAGTGGGTTCTTCGACCATGGCGACCTCGCTCTAATTTATCTACTCTTTGTTATGAATCCAATCAGTTGAACCTATCCAATCTGTACTCACCAAAGAAACCTGTTCCTTTGCCAACTTCTTAGTCTCACCAACCTCCTTGATAGCTTTGACCATTTCCTTCCCATTCTTTGGCAGCATCTTGCTTTCATCTGTCAATCTCCAATCTTTGTTCTTCAAAGCTTGAAACAATAAGAAGAGCTTCTCAGATTTGTTGATTGTTACTGAGTCGATTGGAGCCAAATCTAAATCTCTGCCATTTGAATCTACAGGTCTTAATAAACCTTGTTGTAATGCCATGGCTTCTAATGCTTTTGTAGGTTTCTTTAATGGACCTTTTGAATGAATTAAATTATGAGTTGTACGTTGATTGTTGGAGGAGAAGGGAGAAGAAGTTGAAGGTGGAAGGCGTAAGTAGAGGATTAGAGTTAAGAGTGACAGTATGATTAAAAGGTAAGAACGCTTTCGACGGAATAGTGGAAGTGGAGTTGAAGGAGGTGGTGATGGTGATGATGATTTAGATTTAAGTTCTGTCATGCTGAAAGGATAGAGGATGGAGATGATGGTAGCTAAGAAGGGAGAAGGGGGTTGGCCTTCTCGGCATAGCATAGCAGACTCTTAAGCTTAAGGTTGAATATCACTAACCACAGATCCTTCCAACCAAAAATTTCAATTGACTTTTCTCCATCCAATCCAACAACTCACCCTCTTCCAGCATTACTTCCATCTTTATCTAAATCTTCATTCTATCCTATCTTGATCTACTTCCACTCCCATTCCAGCGATGCAATCGGATGACGTAGTTTGGTCAATCATAGGCCATCAATTCTGTTCTTACAAGATAAAATCGGATACTCATCAAACTTTCTGTCGTAATGAATATAACTTGACCGGACTTTGTAATCGACAATCTTGTCCATTAGCCAATTCGAGATATGCCACTGTAAGAGAAAAGGAAGGAGTTGTTTATTTATACATCAAAACCGCGGAGAGAGCTCATTCTCCTTCAAGGCAATGGGAGAGAATCAAATTGTCAAATAATTATGAGAAGAGTCTGGAGATTATTGATAAAGAATTGATTTATTGGCCAAATTTCATCACTCATAAAGCTAAACAGAGGTTGACTAAGATCACGCAGTATTTGATCAAGTTGAGGAAAATCAAGTTGAAGGCTGAAGAGCAGTGAGTAGGCGAGGTAGTCAGAGCAAAGAGGGATGGTATTGGAATTAGGAATTAGGAATGAGAAACTGTTGGATAATCTCTTTTTTTTAAAGAAAGAAGATCAGATGAAGTCGTCTTTGAAAGCACTTCATTGGAAACCACGGACTAACTCTCCCCCTCCTCCCTCTCATCTACCCCCTCAGACCAAACCTAGTAGGAATCAAACAAAAAACCGAACGTAGAGAAGCAACTCGAGAATCAAAAGCCTTACGCTCCGCTCGTTTAGAAAAGTCAATCGAAGCCGAGTTATTATCTCGTTTGAAATCTGGGGCCTATGGAGATGCACCTCTAAACGTCAATGAAGAAGTTTGGAAAGAAGTTCTTGAAAGTAGAGCCAATGCTGCTAAGAAATCAAAGGGCAAGGGAAAGAAAGGTGGGAAGGGTGGGGATGGAGAGGAGGGAATTAGATTGGAAGATGAAGAATCAGAAGAAGATGAAGAAGATGAATTGGAAGAGATGGAGAGAGAAGTTGAGGAGATGGAAAATGGAGATTGGGATGAGGAAGATGGGGAAGAAATGGAATGGGATCAAGAAAGTGGAGTGGGGGAAAGAGAATTCGTTAGTGATGATGATGAGAGTGAAGATGAGGAGGGAGATATTGAGGAACTTTATGATTCGGTGAGTAGGTTTGAGAGTTTGACCTGAAGTCAAGGAACGAATTTTAGATCGCAGTTTTGGGTTTCAGAACAATTACCATAAACGCAAAAAGGCAGAATTGGAATTGGGGTTCAAAGCCAATTCTAGAATCCACACTGATCTCTTTCACCTCTTTTCTTCTTCAATTCTCGTTGGGTCTACCACTTCTTTGATCTCGTCTCTTTTGATGCTTTTTCTTTTTCATCAGGATGGAAACGTCATCGAATTCTCATCAGAAGAAGATGGTGAGGATTCAGATGGTATGGAAGAAGATTCTGATGATGAAGCTACATCGAAGAAGAAACCTTCTCAGAAAAAGAATGGAGCTAAGGATAAGAAAGGCAAGAAAGGGAAGAAAGGTGAGACTTCCTTTGTTTCTGCGAGAGAGCTTGCAAGTCGAGGATGGTTTTTGGATGCGAAAGTCTTTCGAGGAAGCTCCCTTTGATTCGGTCAGATTTCAATTTTCACTTGGCTCTTTCGACCAGACAAGGAGAAAAGAAATGGAAGAAACCACCGTTGGTTGTAGCTGCAAGGTTTGACCTCTACTGACTCTGAGCTCTTCTCTACTCGTCGCAGGTCCCCGTCTCGAAATCGAATACGAAAGAGAAACAGAGCCGCTTACGAAGGAACAGCTTGCTTCTTGGTAAGAGGTTTCAACCCTCCTTGTCGATGGCTCTTTGGGTTGCAACAATCACGCCTTGTTCTTTGAGAGGTTTCATCTCGTCGCAGCATAGGATTTTCACTTCTTCAATCACTATTGCGCTTGAAGCTACTCACAGCAAGTCTCGAATTTTCCTTTCTTCAAGGCCTAGGTTTCTTTGACTTTCTCTTTTTCCTAGTCCACTCTCACTTTCATTCACCCTTTCTCTTGTTCATTCCAGTCTCGGTTCTTGTTCACACCCAAAACTTGTGCTACCAGTAATTGAATCTTGACTCGTTCCTCTCGTTTGGAATGATTTAGGATGAGTAATAACTTCGTCTGCTTTCGTTTACCTTTCTTCTGACTGAAGAGTCACTGGTCACTTTCGTCATCACTTCAGTCTTCAGATCTCGAGCAACTGAAAAGGTTTTCAATCGCTTCACTCTCAGAGTGACGATACCTCTGAATCTGTTAGAGTCAACTTCTGAAAGAAACAACTACAAAAACGACCACTAAATTTCAAATCTTCGATGTATTCGGCTTCCAATCCCAACCTTGGAATGGCGGCTAGAAGCACGTCCTTCTACTCTCTAACGTCCTGGCTTCAAGAATTGACCGTACACATCTGACCACTCTTTCCAGAACTGGACAATCTTGAGACTCTCTGGAAGCATGTCTTTCTTCTTTTCTTCTGATGAATTTTCGAAGAAGCCTTAAACCACAGCTCACTACAGAAGCAACCACTATCAACGATATCGAGGGATCTTACATTCCATTCGGTCAGCTAAAGAGTCTCTTACCCCTGGAAGACGTCCCCTATCGAATCGCCCATGCAACTCGAATCATTTGCTTTTGTCGGAAGAACTCGAGATGGATTTCCCAGTCTCATGTTCCGAACCAAGGCTTAGCAGCAAACCAAGTGAATCGAACCGATGTCATCTATTTGGTCAAAGGGATCGCCTTTCTTACCCAGGTCAAAGCTGGAGATTCAACTCCGGATGGACTTCCGCCTTTGGTCCTTCAGATTCTTCAGAGTGCCATCGCTCACCACAACCCCAATCTCGCTCTTCGAAGGGAGAACTCATCTGATAGCCGGTCTTAAATAAAGGTATTCAGACTCACCTTGGAACGTCTCAAAGAGAAATTGTCAAAGAAGAACCTTTCAAAGTCTAATGCTACTGCTCTATCTGATGACGAAGATCAAGACGAGCTTCCTGATCTCTCAAAGTCGAAAGCTACTCTTAGATCTACTACCACTGCCACTTCATCATCTTTAAAGAGAGTATCCTCAAAGAAAGTCTCTTCAAGTTCTTCAAAAGTTCAACTCGACTCTTTCAGCTCATCTTTCGACCCTCTTTCCAAGGCTTCGAAATTCTCAAAGAAGAAACAAAAGAAGATCAAGAAGTACCTGATGAAGATTGGAAAGATAGTGAAAAAGATGGATTAATGAAGAATATGGTCTCGGAGGCAAGGTGAAAGGGAGAGAGAAGAATAAAAGGTGAGTTTCACTGTTGACTACATGCTAGCGTCCTCTCCTCAAGACCAGGAGCGACATTAGAGAGAGACAAGAACAGAGAGGAGCTTCGTTGCTGCACTTCCATTGTGCTTCTACTTCTCTTCCCCAACCGCAGATTCTTGATGCCAAAAGAAGCGACTTGTCAATCTAGAAGCCAGTGCCACCTCACGCCAACTGCTACTTGTTCAACTTCTAATTCTTTGCATACACTCTCCATCTGTTCCTGCTTGTTTCTCATCTCTTCGACTTGTTCACTACTCGTAGATACAGTCCCAAACCTCGAACTACAAACCAAGAAACCAGAATCAGAACAACACAAGTGTGATTGAAAAAGTCTATTACAAACACTCAAAAGTGATAATGAAACAATAAAAAGAAAGTGAAAAAAAAGAACCCCTGTGAAATTCACTGTGTAGAACTACAAACCCCCTTCCAGCCTCTTTCCAACAATTCCAAGCCCTCATCATTACCCGAAATTTCCTTCCTAGCATTTTCCAACCATCTCAAAGCTTTAGATTTCTGATCCAAATCAGAAAAAAGAACTTGCAATTGATTCAAATGAGCCAAGATCCTGAAATCTTTTGAGATCTCTCCAAATTGAGATGAAGTTAAGAAAAGGAAGTGGTCGTTTAGATTTATGAGATGATTTTGTTGAGTTTGAGGTAGTGAAGAGAAAGTTTTGAAAGTTGAAGATTTGATAGGTTCTTGAGTTGAACTTTCTGATTCTGATTCTGATTCGTCTTGATTTTCAGGATCAGTATCAGGACTAGAAGTTGATTGGATTTGATTTAACCAATTCCAACTTTTCAAACCTAATCTTTTTCTTTCATTACTAAGAATCCACATCCAAATTTCGCCACTAGATCTACCTTTTGATAAAATCAATTCAAAAACTTTCTTCAATTTTTCTTCATCCCAATCGATTGAATTCTCTTTAGATTTCCCAGCTTTTTCATAGCCAAACAGAACCAATTTCTTGATAATGAGATCATGAATCTTTTGAAGATCTGAAGGGTTTGGAGGCTTTTGTGTCCTAGAACCAGAACTTTTAAAAGAAGTTGAAGAACTGGTCAAAAAGCTCAAAGTCTTTGAGATCGCTTTTTCGAGATTCTTGAGTCCATTCTTGAAATTTTGATCTTTTGTTAGGAATTCTGACCAGTTTTCAAATAGTTCAAGACTTGATGAAGCTTTTAATGAAATGGTAGTTCGATTGATTAGATCATCCCATACTTTTGAAAGTTTCTCTGTAATTTGGTTCTTCTCCCCTGAACTAGAGGGTAAGAATTCGAGATAGTTAATATAAAGTAACCAAATTTTAACTTCTTCCTCATGATCAAGCTTGCCACCTTCTTTTTCCAACTTCTTGGACAATTTCAAAATCTCCATGATTTCCGTTTCCAAACTTTCCCATTTCTTGGAATCTGAACTGTTTTTCGAAATCAATTCCTCCAGAGAAACCTCTAATCGAATCCTTTCGACCAAAAGATTCTTCTCTCCATTAGCATTCATTTTCGAGTGGTTCTTGATCAAAGATTTCCGTAAAGCCTTCAAGAACTTTTGTAAATTGATTTCTTTGAACGAATTAGTCTGTTCTTCAACTTTCTCTTCATCAACTTCATTTCCACTTTCGATGAAGTGTTCTAGAGCTCTCAATTTAACCTCCAATCCACTCTCTTCTTTTTCTAGACTCTCATGACTCAGTATCCTGTTAATCAATTTCGGAAATTCATCTCCAACTACACTTCCCCTTTCTTCTAAAGTTGTAGTCAATTTGTTCAACTCGAACTCCATCAGACTTTCATAGCCATCCTTTAATCCCTCCTTAACCTCCTCAATCAGAAGATTCAGTTCAACTTCTCCTTTCGAATGAAGTCTTGAAGCCAATTTCAAGAGATGATTTTTACTTGATTCTTCTTCAATTTGAGGGTTTGATTTCTTTTCTGAATCTCCTTCAATCAACTCCAAAAGGTTATCACTAGAACTGAAACATCTGTCATAACTTTCCCTCCCAACCTTCAAAACCTTCAAAACCTTCTCTCCAGTTTCACCAAATCTTTGTTCCATGAATTCATGTCCTTGATCTAAAAGAAATTTCCTAAGTGTATCACCTTCTTCCCCTCCCCCTCCCCCTCCAATTCCAGCCAAACTTCCGTCCCCATTCAAAAAAGGAAACCTCCTAACCAAATTCAAAAAAGAAATCGATAAAACATAATGAGTATCTTCAGGAAGTGAGTCTCCATTTTGATTTTCAGATAATCCCAAAGCGTTCCTCAATATGGCCAAAGGAATTGAACCTTTTAAAAGTCCAATCAACCCTATCGAATTTGAAGTATAAGAAGGTCCTTCCTTAATTTTTTCTTTCTGAGTTTCTTTAATTTCAACTGGTACTTCAATAGATTCCAAAGCTTCCCTTTCATTTTCGATTTCCTCTTCATCTCTATCTTCTACGATTCCATTTTCTTGATCTTGATTCTCAACATCTTTGATTCCCAAAACCATTCTTCTCCTTCTCAATCTTTCCAAAAAAATCAATTCCATTCTAATATGAGCCAAAATCAATTGTAAAACGTTTAAATGACTTGGGTGTGGGATTTTTAATTCCAAACCTTCATCTTTCCTTCCTTCTTCATTTACCCTCACCTCAATCAAACCTCCATCCAAACCTTTCCTTCTTTTCCCACCCCTCTCCCTTTCTCTTTCTCTTCCCCTCTCCAGATCTACTCCACTTCCAAAACCGGTCCTATTCAACCTAATTCCTCGTTGTAAAATCGTCCTAGCAGTTTCACTACTTCCAGTAACATTTAATTCATAACTACTAGCTTCTAACCAAAAAGGTAAATGATTTGAATGTAATGATAAGGCTCTTGCAACCACTCTTCCAACTACTGTATTCATTTTCATGTTTTTTCCCCATTCTAGATAGGATTGCCAAATAGGGAGAGAATATTTTAAACGACGTAATCCTCGTTCATATATTGAGATGACGTGGGATAAATGATAGGTTCTGAGTTTTGAAGAGATTTTGGAGGGGATTTCTGAGGAAGAGTGGGAAAGGGTAAGAGGGGTAAGGGAAGTTTAAAAGGTTAATTTGAAAGACGCATTTTGAGTCCCACCGAGAAAAACCTAGCTCTCTCTCTCTAAGGAGGCTGAACAAGGTATGAAAGTCTTTGAAGACTCTGGCCTTAATTCTGCCAGTCCCAAGTTTGAACTAATTAAAGGCCTTCCAACGATCCAAAAGAATCGAGAAGCAACGAAATTCCCTGATTTCAAGAGTCCAGATCCTTTCTAAACTTCCAAGATTCTCTTCTCAATCGTTTCAACCAATTCAAGAATTCAGAAGAAGATTGGAAGGACCAAAGACTAGATCCCTAAATTCCGTTCATCATTTCGACGCTGTTCCGTTCGAGAGCCAAGATACCTAAGAAGGAAACTGATTTTAAAGGGAAAACAATCTCGGCTTTCAAAGCAGATTTTGAATTTCTTTAGATTCTGAAGCAGAACTCGGTCAATTGTTTCAGATAACGCCTTTCAAAGCGTCCTTTCGTCGAATGAAATAAAATATTCGAGAAATCTGCCTTCAGAAGATCTCTCTTTCTCCCTCTGGTCCCATCGTCGGTCACAGATGAGCCTCACAAACTCCATGTCCTGAAACTCTTAAATCCAATTTCCCAAATGTGACACCTCCCCTTCACCAAATCAACTCTCTGATCCCATTCCGCTGAATCCGATGAACTCCAACTTCTTCAACTCACCCAATCTATTACATCTCTCATTCCTCAATTGATCCAACTGATTCTCCCATTGAGTATAATCCAAATAATCCTTAGCTTCAACTTGTCTTCTAATGAGATTGGATTCTTTTTGTCTTCTTTGACTGGTTAAATGATTCAATTCTTGTGATGTGAAAATTTGATGCTCTTGTAGAAGTTGGAGGGATGGTAGAAGTCGCTCTAGGTGATAGGAAACTCTTTCCATTTCTTTGAGTAGGAGAGGGAAGGAGGAATGGCAAAGGAGGGGAAGGAAGGAGGAGAGGGACAGAGGGGGAAGTGAGCAAGAGAGAGAAAGGGAAGAAAAGTTATTTCCGTCGGACTATTGCCACGTGGATGGACTTTCTAACTTCTCACTTGGATCAACTTGTTCTTTGAGGATCGAACGACATCCTACTATCAATTCCTATCAGTTACTACGATGGGTAACCCGCATTACGATTTCTTAATCAAATTATTACTCATCGGTGATTCAGGTTAGTCGATCTTCAATTCTCTCTCTCTCTCTTTCTTTCTCTCTCTGATTGGGAAGCCACATGCAGGTCGGTCAACCCCCACTAACCAATCTCTCTATCTCTTTAATTCTCACCCCAATTCATCCTCTTGCACTCTATCCTCTATTCATTCAACTCAACCCAAACCTTGCCTTTCTCCCCTTGGACAACAACTCTGCATCTCAACAGGAGTTGGTAAATCTTGTCTTCTACTCCGTTTCTGTGATGACGCTTGGACTCCTTCTTTCATCACCACAATTGGAATCGATTTCAAAATCAGAACCATTGAATTAGATGGAAAGAGAATCAAATTACAGATTGTGAGTAAGAAGTTTTGGATTCGAATATATCCAATCGAGGGTCAGGATAGCTAGCTATTCATGCGGCCCGAGAGGTGTAGAGGAGAGGAGGCGGGAGGAGGTTTTCATTTCAGAATGACTAGATCCTTTAATTAAAAGGAGATTGAGAAATCAAGAGAATCGGGAGACATACATTCAACGGATTAGCCTATGAAACATCTTCTACTATCCTACAATCAAACCTCTTTCCATATCCACCTCAACCCCCATCCTAACACCCTTCCCGTTTTCCGTTCCCCCTCTCCTTATCTCCTCCCCAATCCTCTCATCCACCCATATTCTTTTCAACCTTCCCTCAGTGGGACACAGCAGGACAAGAACGTTTCCGTACAATCACCACTGCTTATTATCGTGGAGCTATGGGAATCCTTTTGGTTTATGACGTCACTGATGAGAGGAGTTTCAGTAGTGAGTAAACCTACTTACTTACATACGTACATAGAGAGCATCTCATTTTGATGGTTTGAAGATCTTTGATGAGGAATTGGAAAGGGATAGACTAAGAGGGAGATAGAGGGATAGGATGTTCAGAAGAGGCAGCAATTTGTCTGAAGATAGGAGCCAGCTTCTATTCGGAAATCCTAGAATTGTTTCTCTCTAGAATTGTTTCTCGTTCTTTTTGAAGAGGTTGGGCTTGAGATTTGATTTTTGCTCACCTTTTCTCTTTCTCTCCTATCTCGTTTTCACTGGTTTCAATTCTCCGCTTTCCGCCTTTTCTTTCTATTTCTTCTCTGAAACTTCTTCTCTGTCCTTTCCTCAAAACCTCAACCTCTCTTCCTAATCTTCAACCCCCAACTTTGTAAACTTCCTCCTTCTCCCTCCTTCTCCCCTCCCCTCCACTCCACAAGACATCCGCACCTGGCATTCAAACATAGAGCAACACGCCTCAGAAGGAGTTTCAAAAATCCTTATCGGTAACAAAGCGGATTGGGAAGAAAAAAGAGTAATAACTTTTGAACAAGGTCAAGCTTTAGCTGAAGAATTAGGTTTGAAATACGTTGAAACTTCTGCAAAAGCTAATACTCAAGTTGAAGAAGCTTTTTTCAATCTGGCTAGAGATGTTAAAGCTAGGTTGATTGATACTGCTACTACTCCTGCTGCTGTACCTGGTCAGGGTTCGACGGGGGTGGATGTTGGGAAAGGTGGGGAAACGAAGGCTGGGGGTTGTTGTGCGTAGGGGAAGGAAGGGAAGCGAGGTGGTAGGGAGTTGGGAGTTGAATTTGTGAAGAAGGTAAAAAATCTTGGTTTTTTGGTACTGGCCTTTCCTTTTTCTTTTTTTTTCTCTATTTCTCTTCAAATCTCATTTGTTTTTAGTTAATTCGTAAATAGTTTCTTTTTCTTTCACTTCTTTCATATTTCAAAAGTCCTTTCTTATTTTCACTTTTGCGTGCTTGCAAAACTGGTGACAACGTCAGACACAGGCATAAGATGCACTTCTTCTCCATTGAATTCTTCCTTGAGGTTTCAACTTCGGAAAGCAGCAGAGGATAGAGAAAAGAGAGGCAAAAAAACGAACAACCAACAAGAACTCATTTGAATTAGCTATTGAAACGTCGGAAAATTTGAGATAAGGTGCTTCAAGAGGTGGTTATCGTCTTCTGGACGAATCTGAAGAAGGTATAAAGCGCTTTCTTTTCAAGTTTTTCTCCATACTTAGAGGCTTGAACTTCTCACAGGTCTGGCTTTGAAATGGTGATCTCGAGAGTAAGCTAGTAAGGACTTTGTGAGGAGCTGACGAGAAAAAAGGGGGGGGGTGGGCTACTGAAGAAGATCATGGCGAGAACTTAAGTTTACATTCTAGATCGAAGTGATGAAATATGAAGCTAGAGGATTTACCTACATAGATAGATATATGCAGCTTTCTTCTTCTTCTTCTCCCATCGGCGACGAACCCTTCCTCCAAATTCCAATGGAACAAAATCTCGGATCGCCTTGAAATTAGAGTAAGGACATTTCCGCGACCCCGCTGAGCGCCGGAGCCCGCTGACCGCGCTAACCACTGTTCCTTGATTGAAAAAGTTTCTTGTGAAACGTGAGGTTGAAACAGTTTTCTGTCTGTAGACAATAGAGCACCCTACCGGACGAGATGGAGACCTGGAATGTAACAGCGCAACACGAGCTGGGCGACGAGGCTGGCTGGACAAGCGAGGTAATACGTAGATCCTCAAGAGATTGAACAAATCTTAATCATACAGTAGAAGTGTGGGGAACTCTCTGATGATCTAGTGTGGAAACAAGAGATTAAACGAATCTCAATCATACAGTAGAAGTGTGGGGAACTCTCTGATGATCTTGTGTGGAAAGCTCCGATTCAAAATCTCGGTTTCGTGGAGCTCTCACTTCTCATCAAATATTAAAGGTCGAACATTCCTCGGACCTTCCTTTCGATTCCCCATCCCTCCTCTCTCTTTCTTCACTCACCTTCCCTCCCCATCTCCCACTATGAGATTCTTAACTCTCGCCCTAACCCTTCTTCCCATTTCGGTTCTCTCAATTCCTTTGGACATAAAGAGAGCTTCAGGCGAAAGCCTTCCTCCTCCATCTAAGGATCCATTCTACAAGGTTCCTGCTTTTACTATTGGATTTTATCAAAAAGGACAAGTCGTTGACAAGAGAGGTGAGTTTCTGTTCGAAGCGTCGTTCTCATGAGCCTTGACCATGTGACCCCCTTGAAATCCTGATCTCTTCAACTCCCTCCTTTTTCTTTCCATTTTCAGACGTCACCACCAATGTCGAAGGAGACAATGTGGCTAGTTCTTACCAAGTAGGTTTGAGAGAAAGACGTTGAAATGCTGGATGAAACAAGTTGGCTGCATGGATGGTCGACAGATCCAGACCTTGTCAACGATCAATTCCATCTGACTCTCTCCTTTCCCCTTTCCCCTTTCTCCTTTCCTTCCTTCGAAGGTTTCTTATCGCAGTCTTACTACCAAGCAAAACCCAGATTTGACTGTCGGTGAGTGTCCCTTTTTTGCTTTGAATCTTAAGACCCATACCTGACATTGCTGCTCAATTCGTCTTTCTTCAGCCACTATCTGGACTCCTTCAAAGAAATCTGTTCCAACCAAGATCTTCTCTTATCAAACTTACGAGTGAGTGAGAACACTGGTCTTCACGAGCTTGACCTTTACCTCTCTGATTTACTCCGTTCCTTCCATTCTCTGCAACTAGGGACTCGACCAATCTCGACTGTGCTCCTTCTTGGGCTTACACCGATCCAACCGATTCCAAGAACACCTTCCCTACTTCAGTCGACAGTAAAATCTACATCGAATATGCCCTATCCAAAGGATGGTATGTCGTCGGTAAGCAAATTTACTTGGCTTTTTCTATGCTTCTCTCTGCACCCGGCTCAAACCATTCCTTTCCTTTTCTCCTATCTTTCTTAGCTGCTGATTTCGAAGGATCCCAATCCGCTTTCATTTCTGGACGTCAACAAGGTCAAGCAGTCCTGGATGGTGTTAGAGCTTTGATGAACTCCGAAAACTTGGCCAAAAATTCGCAAGTCGGATTGCTCGGATACTGTGAGTGTTCGAGAGGGTGATCTGACGGAGACGTCAAGGGGGAAAGGAAGTCTTTCAATAGTGAAAGGGGTGCTCAGTTGAAGCATCAGAGTGCAAGACGAGCTGGGTAGAGCAGAGGAGAGACGTTAAGCTGACGCCACCCCAATGTTCTTCACCCGTTTCGCAGCTGGAGGAGGTTCAGCCACTGTTTGGGCCAACAACTTGCACGATTCTTACGCACCAGAGCTTAACATCATTGGCTCCGTTCACGGAGGAACACCTATTGACACAAAAGTGAGTGGTGGAAGTGAAACCTCGAAGCTGCGTCGATCGACCCCTCAGCCTGACTTTACGTTCCGAGCCCTGACGCTCCTGCCCATATGTTGTCTCATGTTCCCTCCCTTTCACTCTTTAGAACCTCTTCAACTTCCTCAACAAGTCCTTCTTCGCTGGATTTGCAGGGGCCGGAGTCGTAGGTCTTACCAATGCTTACCCTGAACTAGACAAGTACATTCAAAAGGTCACCACCTTGGCTGGAAAGGCTGCTCTAGCCAAATTTAGACAAAGTGGATACTGTTTCTTCCAAGTTGCCCTTGGTAACCCATTCACTGATTTCTACAAGGTGAGTGCTCATCTGAAAAGAAAGGATGTGCTGTTGACGTGACTCTCTGGGCTTTCAACTGACGACTCTGCATCTTTCTATCACCTCAATTCTGCTCCTTGAAATGAACTAATTGGCTTTCATCAGTACATCACTGTCGACGATCCACTAGACCAACCAATCCCAGCCGCTGTCTTGGCTCAAGAGACTCTTCTCATCGACAACGCTGCCAGCCCTTCTCTAGTTTCGACTCCAAAGTTCCCTCGCTTCATTTTTCACGCCAAAGGTGGGTGTGATGATTCAGCCCTAAGCAATTGAGGCTGCTTTGTTAGACCAGACGCTTACGCCACCTCCTTTTTTCATCTCTCTCACACGCGCTCTCATCTCTTTCATCTCTCCAGATGATGGAATCATCCCAATTGAGGATGTTGAGTCCTATGTAAAGCAACAGTGCTCAAGTGGTGGAGATATCTCTTATTCTACAGTTCCAGGTGAACACATCTTGGGAGAGATTTTAGGCTTAATCCCAGCAATTTCTTGGATCACCAAGGCTTTCGAAGGTGAGTGGCAATGCTCTTTGCTCCTTCCTGCACAAATGTGTCTGACTTAGAAGCTTCTCCGCCAACCCCGCCATCCCATTACTTCAAAAAGGAACTGAGCCAAGACCCAACTGTGGAACTGCATTCGACGCTCCAAATATGGATAGTCAAGAAGCCAGGGATCTTATTGGTGAAGACAACATCAACTACTTGAAGTCTTTTAACGGAAAGTCCGACAAGACTATCTTCAACCAAGAGAAAAGTATCTTCTAAGTCAGTCGTTTTAGCTTCTCTTTCCCCTAGTTCGCTTTCTTTTCGTCACTCTCTTTCTAGCTCTCTGATGCCCGTACAGCAATCCAGGGACTCTATGCTTCTTTCCTTATACCTCGAGCCCTTCTTTCATTTTACCCAACCTTTGTCTTCTTCGCTTCTTTGCCCTTTCGAATCGGTAGCCATCCAGCCATTGATTTTCAATCATACGTACGCTCTTTTTTCAAAATCAACTCTCTTTCTAAGCTGATACGAAACTTTTGACGTGATCATAGGCGAGGGCAGAAGCCTGTTCGGGTTTTCACTTGAAGGTTTGTTGTTGACAAAAGTGCAGATCGAGTCTTCTGGTTTCAATCCCATCGGTAGCGGATCAAAAGTGGGAAACTGAAGAAGCTAAACAGTTGATTCAAATCATCTCGTAAGCTAAGACATTGTATTGTACAGAAATGGGCCGCTATAGATTGCTATCAATTACAAGAACTTCGAAGCGAGTTCACGATACATTTGCTCTGAGGGTGCTCTTGAGATCGTTGAAACCGGAACCATAGTGTTTCTTCAGAAGTTCGCTACTGGCTTGATTGTCGATGACCACATCTGCATACGAAGGATGGGCGGAAATATCTCTCGCCTTGTAGTCGGGTTTGACTTTTTGGAGACCTTCTTGAACGTCAAAAGCAGACAGAGGACCAGTGGCAGCCCAGATCCTTTGACCATTGACGGAGTCATCTAGAAGAGCAGATACGTGAAGCTTAGCAACATCTTCGACATCAACAAACCAGCAAGGAGAGTGGAAGAAACTGTCCCAAAAATTTGGTTCTCCGTCAGCGAAAGTTTGTAAATTTGAACCACTTGAATAGAATCCAGGGGTTGGATCATGAATACGCCCGAATACTAAATCTGGAAGGACAGTGTTGACTGGAAGTCGCAGATGAAAGAAAGATCTCATCAACAATTAATCGTTTGGAGACAAATGAACCTCGCAAAAGCACTTACCTCTGAACTCCGGCTTGAGAAAGCAGCGCGAGAAGAAATGGAGAAGGAAGAGTTGAGCCTTTTCCCTTTGAATTCATTGCGAAGCTTCATAGGTAATCGCAAGGAAAAAGGCCGACTCACCTTCTCGCTTTGGACCCATTTCCAGACAGCTTCTTCGCCAGCCACTTTAGAAGCAGCGTAAACCATCACTCCTTTCATCTCCTCTGGGACTTTCTCAACGAGGGAAGGGGCTTGATCGAACCAGTCCTTGCTCGAAATTCTTTGAGGAGTGCCATCTGTATGGAACGAACCGATCCTTGATGAGGTTGAGACGAACGATATGACATTTCGAGCAGCTTTGACAGAGTTGAGAACTTCCTCGGTCATGGAGACAACGCTTTGAACGATCTCTTCCAGGTTGGTGTCGAATGAGGTGTCAGAAGCGACGTTGATGCCAGAGACGCCTGAGGTTGTCAAAGATAAGATGTGTCAGTGCGGTCGAAAAAGATTACGAGAGAAGGGGCAGATGACCCTTCCATTTCTGTGTGACTCGCCTTCCAAGGCTCAATCTCAAGCACCCTTGTCGGACAAGTCCTTGACCTCTACTACTTCGAGTTTGCCAGCTCCTAGCTCCTTGTTCGCTTTCTTCTTGAGAATATCAGCTTTGACACCGTTCTGGTCGTAGCTTTGACTTTGAATCCCTGAACCAGAAGTTGGTTTACCACTGCCGAACCCACGTAACCGCCGGCACCAGTGACGAGGACGGTAGAGCCAGGAGCGATCTTTGTTGAAGTTGAAGTCATGTCGGAGGTGAAGCTAGATTGATGAGAGATGAGGTTGTAAGAGGAGAATTGAGAAGGGATGGTTTGATAAAGACTTTCCCTTCATTGCTTCCGTCTCCAAGAGGATCTCCACTTGTCTCCGTCCGTCAACCCGAAATTCTGACTGCGCAAATTCCATCGAGTTCGTCGCTTTGTGGGTACGGCCTTACACTAACCCACGAATCGGACCTATACGCCCCTCCGCTTCTCAGTGGTTCAGCTTCTGCATGGATATAACTTAGATTCTGGTGTTTCCGCAGAAATGAAGAATCGAATTCAAGAAAAAAATAAAAAATTAGAAGAAACCGCGAGGAAGTAAGAGTTGACCTGAACTTTCCCAGACGTCAATTTTTCACCTTAGAGCTCGAAATCAGATCCAACTGAGAGCGACCAAGAGGAAAGAGCTAGAAGCCATTGTCGCATTTGAACTGTAAGATTTCAAAAGGAAGCCCATTGAAGATTAAAATTCAGAAATGTGCTTAGAGACAGACGCAGCAAAAAGAAACCTTGTCGCCAATTGAGGCGAGATTTTTCGATTTAAAGAGAAACCCCTCAGAACTTGTAGCTGGACAGTTGGAGAAACAAAGGAGACAATCAAAGCGTTAGCTGAATGCTGGGAAGACCTATCAAGCCAAGAAGAAACGGAAGATTTTTCTTTGAACTCACATCTGCTCAATCTTGAACCCAAGATCCTTCAAGATTCCATCGATTTCACCTTGAGATCCTCCATCACCTTTAGATCCACAGATTGCTTTGTACATTGGAGGGGGTCCACACACAAAGATCTTGACCTTTTCACCTTCATCTGAGGAAGGTAGGTTCTTCTCAGCGACCCCCTTGGTGAAGTAGCCTTCAAAACCTGAGAAGTTAGAAGGAGCTTTGTCGAGACCGTAAACAATTTTGAATCGAGGATCGGAGGAGAGAGAGTCGAACTGATAAAGACAGAGGAAGTGTTAGGCGAGAAACGAAGACACATGCGAGGAGAGAAACATTCGGTACTAACCTCCTCTTTCATCAAGATGTCCTTTTCTTCCTTGTTGGTGTAGATCAGAGTAACCTTAGTCTTGTCATCTTTGTCATCTTTGATCTGCTGCATAATCTGCCACATCGGAGTAATTCCTGATCCACCAGCGATCATCGTGACGGATTCGAATTCGTTGGCTTTGTACTGTGAGGATGGGAAAGTCAAAATCAAAGTGATTAGCGACCATTGAAAGGGACGATGAGGGATGGAATTTGACGAAGGACTCACAGGGAACTTTGGAAGCGGACCTTTAAAGGGAAAAGGCAGGGTGATTGGGGAATAAGAGGAAGAGTGAAACGAGGGAGAGGAATGAAATTCAGTTGAGGATTCAATTCCTTCTCTGTGTCGCTTGTCTCAAGGCTTTCTGTCTCGAGACTCTAGCTATGCGATTATGGTTTGCAGTAGAAACCTCCAAAGATTGAAAGAGGAGAGTTTCTCGTTGTCCACCCTTTGCCGACTAAATGTTAGGATCGAGCTTCTGACCAACTGACTAGCTCCCACCCACACTACTTCAAGCTTCCCAGTGTCAGATCCTTGGTCACAGCTTTGACTTTCTGAGCGTCCGCCGAAGACAAGCTTCTGCTTCCTAAAGCCATGTCCTTATCTAATTTCTTTCTCTCGGTAGCTGTGTTGTTTCGCCTTTTCTCTCGTTCTACTCACCTTTGATAGCAAGTTTGTCACCTTCCTTCAATTCATGGAAGTGCTTTGACATGTTTCCATCTGGATAACTAGAAAGAGGTAGGACGATGGAGAGGCAGAGTGGAGGAGATAGAATCAGCATTTCAAGATGATACACCTACCTTCTTTCTTTATCTATGCTGCTCATCAATGATCAGAAATTCTTCCTTGTTCCTCTGATGTCACTCGGCGTCTCCTTAAGTCTCCTTATCCCTCTTCTCCAACTCTTACCTCACCTCACCTCATCACCCTCCTCTTCTCATCTCATTAGCACTCACTTCTTAACCAAAAAGTCGATAGAACCTTTCTGATCTGGTCTGCTGATTGGAGTATAAGGTCTCATAACATCCTTTCCATCCTTATCCTTGCATTCAGCTCCTTCAGCTGCCTTGGTAACCACACAGCTTGCAACTGTCATTCCAGAGACATCGTCTTTTGAAGGTAGAGCGAAAGAGAAAATTGAAGAATCATGATTGTATGACTTGATTGAAGAGAGAGTCAAAGTGCGGAATTCAGAAGAGTTTAGAGCCATTTTGAAAGATTGGTGGGTTGGGTGGAGAAGAAGAGGAAATCGAGGCTTAAGGTGGGCGCTTAAGGTGGGCGCTTAAGGTGGGCGTCTCTTCGAGCATCGAACGACCTAAAAGTTCTTCGAAATGGCGACTGGTATCCCAAAGGAAAGAAAAACGTCCTGAAGAGTTTGATTTTTCAAGGAGAAATCAAGCGACGTTACAGTGCGAGTGAAGCTTCGACGAGAGAGTCTCCTCAAGGCCTCAGTCAAACGCACTGGCAGGATTTTATCCGGAAAGTCGATTTACATTCAGAACCTTGAAACAGAGAAATTGAAGACGAAAAGTCATCTCCACCAAAGAACAGGATCTATCGAAGCTTGAAAGTGATAGATTCCACTCTCTCCCCATACTCTCTCGCCTTTTCTAGTTCAGTAATTTGACCAGATCACCGTTTTCTTCGACAAAGTCTCCAAGAGTACCCATTGTTTGATCCAATGGGGATGGGGTGAGTGGAGAGCTACCGAGGTTTGAAGTTGAATTGTAGAAGAGTGAACAGTAGCCGAAATGTTTTGGAGAAAGAAGTCGAGGGATGAAAGTAACCAGAAGAAAAGACCCCGAATGAAAATTACAAAGAAAGCTTTGGTTACAGATAGAATCTCGAAAGAAGGATAGAAAGGAGTTCTATCTCTCTGGATTAGAAGAGCAATCCGAACTCACCAGAACAGTTATACCCTTCTAGAGTTCAATTTCCCAAGTCTTTGATTCGGACTCCCATCCCACAACCTCATTGACCGATTCTCTAAACTGATGAAGATAACCGCCCCACGAATTGATTTCACGAAACGAGAGTTTCTCTAATCTTTCCGGCGGAACTCCTCTCACCTTCGTTCCAGATCTACCTTTCTCTTCTCTAGTTCTTAGCAGTTGTCTTAGATAGATAGACCCACGAGCACCAGAATCATATCTTAAAACCCTTAACCTAGGAGCACATTGAGTTAGGTGTGCCCAAGCGGATGGGACAAAACCTGTCATCGTGGATATCAATAACTCTAAGATCTCTGGAATTGCAGGAATTGGATGGTGAGTGAAGAACTTTATGGTTGGTGGTACTAATATCCAAAATGGGAATGTTTGAAGGAACCCTATCTCTAAGACTTGTAGGTTTGGAAAAGAGAGAAAGCGAGTGCCTAGTGGATCTCCTGGTACAAAATACTCATTTGCTAGATCGTTGGGATCCTGACTTTTCATCGAATCGGCTTATGGCATTTCGAGCTTTGTTGATATTCATCGGGTGAAGTTCTAGGATTTTCCAGAAAGTCTTGTTCTAATCGCCTAGTGTTAAACATTGTTTGCAAACTTCTCTTGCTCTTAAGATCTCTATGGTTTGTAAAAATCCAAGAGTAGAGAAGAGTCTCGGGAGGGAGAACATCGTTGATGTCCATCTTGAGATTAGGGAAGGCGAAGTTGTAGGTCTGAAGAAGAGAAAAGGAGACAAAAAGATGAATCAGTAAACTCGCTGTTCGATAGCCGACATCTAAGTGTTGGCGATTGAGTCCTAGTGGCGGGCTGAAGAGCAGAATGACGAGGGAGATTCGAATCACGAAGCAAAAGACCTGTTCTCATAGACTCACCTGAACGCCTCTAATTGAAAATAAATCAAAGGGATGGTCAACGTATACTTATGACAGGGTGGACCTTGGTCAGGATAGAAGGAGAAAAGAGGAGAAGGATATGGGACGAATGAGTCTGAGATGGAGAAAGGCATTTACGACTGTCAGACATACCTTTGGTAAGGTCCGTCTGGCTCTGATCGGTGATGAACAATTGATTAAGATCCACTCTCAGAACTTTGTATGTTATAGTTGGGAAGAAGAGTTCCTTTTCGTTTCAGACCTTTCAAGCTGGTGTGCCACGTGGATTGCCTGCTCTCGCAGCTTCTCTCGAACAAAAGTCCTGGTTGATCTTCAACAAATCGTCCCAGATTCGCATCATTCCTTTGGAAGAAAAGTAGCGGAAGTAATCAGGTTGAAATTCAAACAGTAGTTGAAAGTAAAGAAAGTTAAAGGTTAGTACCTCTTTCATGCCATCTTTAACTCTCATCTCAACCAGAGCTTGGCTGCTGCTGTCACACGACTGCAGACTTCATATCACACGACACTGACTTCTTTGCTACTTCCACCATTTCTTTGAATTCTCATTTGAATAGATAGATGGCTTTTAGACGTAGAGGTTGTTATGTTTGTGGTCAGAGTGAGTAGTGCCTTCAGATTTTGCAAGGCAAGCTATCTCTATCTCCTTCTCCTTCTCCCTTGGATCAAGTTCTCCTTCTACTCTTCTTACAATCTTTTCTACTGCTCTCATCAGTCGGTCACTTAGCTGAGAACTGTTCCTCAAAAGAACGTCTTTGCTTCAACTGTAAGTCTCATCTTGCCTTCTACTCCTCAACTCTACCTCCCTTCCAGCCCAGCTCACCTCTCTATCATCTCTCTTCTAATTTCAGGCGGTGAAGGAGGACATGAGTCTAGTGCTTGTGAAGCACCTCGTACTGCTGAGACTAAGCAGGTGAGCACTTCCCTTCCTCTTTCCTTTCCTCATCCTTCTCTCCCTCTCTGACCTATTCTGATTGAAGGGGAGGAGATCGCTCCACATGAATCTAATCTGAATTTCCGGGATCTCATTCTAACAGTGCTATGGGTGTGGAGGAAAAGGACATGTCAAAGCCTCATGTCCTTCAATTGCAAATGGAACTGCAGTTAGACCAACCAACAACTTCCCTCGTGGTAGAAAGGTTGCTCCAATCAGCAACTGTTACGTGAGTACCTCTCGATTCATAATCTACTCAAAGGGCAAGAAGTAGTTGGTGTAGAGGGGTATTGACGACGGAACCAAACTGCTAGCATTCTCAGTTTTCTACCTCTCCATCTTCCTGACCTCTTTCCTCCCCTTCCTCTTTCTTCTTCCCCTACATCTCCTCAGACCTGTGGTCAAGGAGGTCATCAAGCCAAAACTTGTCCGACAACCGGAGGAGCAGGAGCTGTCATCCCAGCTTCTCACACCGGAGAAGTTCTACGTTGTCACAGATGTAATGGTTTAAATCACTTTGCTAGAGATTGTAAAGCTCCTGTTCCAGCTGGCGGAGTTGGTCCTGTTGGAGGCGCTTCAAGACCTCCAAGAGTCATTAAACCTAAGGTTTGCTACAAGTGTAGTGTTGCTGGACATGTGAGTAATTGCTTGCCTTGAGAAAACTGGGAGAAGAGAGGGCAGAAGAGATGAATGTGATCTGAACTGAACTTCTGATGCTTTTTTTTCAAACGATTGCAGATCGCTCGTGATTGTCCTGAAGCTTCTGAGACTCCCGTAAAGGCTGAGGCTTAAAGAGAATGGAGCTTTTCTTTTCCAAGAAACTGGAGATTCCCAAGTTCCTCTTCAAAGCTCTGGTTTCCTTTTTGGCCCCCAGAGTGTCAAGAATTCACGAACAAGTCTTCAAGAATAGATCCGTTTCTTTTCTCTTTGTAGTTGTTTCCCAAGATTTTGAGACGGTTCCATTTCGAACGGCTTCGTTTGTCACTTTACTTTACACACCCATTTCGCCTTAATTATCCTTTCTCCTCTCATCTTCTCTTTGACTTGTTTGGCCTTGAGCGCTTACATATTGACTTGGTGCGAAGGAATTGAAGGAGCGAGAAGAGGGGGGGAAGTTTTGACTAGGAAGACAGGCTGAGAGCGACTTACACTTTGTTTTGCAGGGATGAGAAATACTAGATCTATTGCATTGCAATCAGCGTAAAGAAGGTCTCGCTGTTGACTGGTAGAATGAGATGAGGCCCCTATAACTCAAGATAAAACGGTTTTCGTTCGAGAATGATTTCCAAGTTGCAACCACCCAACCAAATCTCCTGAATGCCAGCCATTGCGGATTCTAACGACAATTTTTAGAAGGATGGGGTCTGTTTGGGGTTTTTAGGACTATGAAAAAGCCCTTCGCGCAAGTATTTATTTGTCTATCAGAATTGACAACGGAAGGGTGACAATGTAGAGGTTGGCTTGTTGATGCCTGATCTCTCCGCTCGTGAAGAGGTTGTAATTTTCGATGCCCTGCTCTGTCTCCCTTAACTATGATCGGCATTAGCTGAACGAAATCACTCTTCCTTGAATTAGTTGAGGAGACAGTGGAGGCCCATAAGGAGCTGGATTTCTCTGTTTCCCCGCCCTACCGAGTACTCAATGGGTTTTTGGCAGGTCAGATCTTGCGGTGTCAACTCAAGGTTGGGGAAAGACCCATCAAGAAAGAAGACGGAGAGACAAAATTTGATTGAAACCTGCAGAGATTCAAAATTTGTAGTACAAAATGATTGATGTAAAAGATATGAGAAATCATTTTCGAGACTTCATAGCGTTCCATTCCTAGCTTTGTTCCTCTGGCGTTCCTTGAATTGATCCCAGTGTCCCAGAGTATCTAATCATCAGCTAGATCATTAGGAATGCCTTTCATTGGAAAGAGCTGATGGTCATGTTGAAGCCAGACATCCATCATCTCTCCACAATCTCGACAGCGAAGTCGCGAGTCTGGACTTCTGTGTTGAAGCTCATCTTGACCATGTTCCTTTTCCCTGGATCCTAAGTCCGAAATATAGCCTCTCTCGAAGCTCCTCCGACTCTCTTCTTCCACCCAACATTCTTCGATCCCATAAGTTTTCAGTATCTCCCGTCTCATCTCTTCAGGTAGCTCTAACAACGTTTCAAGATCTATTTGCTGATTGAGATCAAGAACTGACTTTGATGAACTTCTTCGATCTTGCTCTTTGTTCTGTTGCTTCTGATGCCTTTCCGATTTTACTGGCTCCGAATTGAGTCGTTCGTTCGAACCTCCTTCTTTCGTGAAGTCACGGACCAACGAGTCTTGAGCTTTGAAAAAGCTTCCAATCCCTTTCTCCGGCCTCTCTTTACTAAGATCATAAACTGTTATATTAACCATATTGACACTGTCGTCATCTGCTTTTTGACCCCACCCTTTCTCTAAAAGTCCATCTAACATGACCCCAACATTCCTACTCAGTACCTCGACCCTCTTCTCGAAGCTCAAATCTTCAACTTCGAAGAACTGAACTGAAATTTTGGAAGATCTTGAGATCCTAGATTTCCAAGCTTTACGAATCGAAATCCTGATAGACTTCGGATAGCGTAACCATTTCTTTCTGACCTGTTCTCCTTCATTTACCGTTGAATCATGCTCCTCGGTTTCAAGTAATTCATCTTCTAACCTTCTTCCTAACGATTCACATAACTTCTTCCTTTCTCTCTCAACTTCGATTCTAGTCCTCAATCCTGATCCTGGAAAAGTATCTTCAATTCCGATTTGTAGAGGAAATAAAGGGGATGATTTAACTTCTTCCAAATCGATTCCCATCAGCAAGTCGTATAATTTGAGTCCTAGTTTTTCTCCAAAGAGGTTGATGAAGTCTTGATCTGAGAGATTAGAGAGAACTGCTTTCACTGAAAGAGGAGAAGAAGCATTTGGATCCCAATTTGGAGAAGTTGATAAACCATCTTTTTCCATCTTGTCTTTGACGTTGGTTGTATTACCGAAAACTTGCAAGGAGCTTGAGGAATTGCCTTTTTCGTGACTTGGAAGCGTTTTCGATGCGTGGAGATATGAGTGGCTTCCTTCGTCTTCATAACCTTCTCCATTGGAAGCTTTCTTCTCTTTTCCCAAGTCCAAAGCCTGAATTGCATTTCTGATCTTTTCCACGTTTCCGCTTCCGAATCCGTTTAACTTCCTGGCATTTAGCTCTTGCAGCATTTCTCTTGCTTTCAAATTCCTAAAGTTAGTCTCTTCATCTCCAACTTCATCTCCATCTTTACCTTCGCCTATTCCATCTCTGTCTTCAGCTTCGTCTCCCTCCATCAGTTCTTGACTTTTATCCTCATCTTCACCCCAAGATAACTTCTTCTCTTCGTTCTTGAAAGGAGCAAAGCAACTCTGACCATCGGGTTTCTTGAACCCACCAATGATCTTAGAAATCAATTTGTTATGTGAGATACCAGCAGAAAGTGTTAACTTGGTTTGTTTGTATATCAAAGTTCTGAGATGTTGAGCGAATTGAGAAGCTAGCGATAACCGAAGTAGATACAGAGATTGAGAACTTGTAGCTCCACTTGACATTTGATCTTCGGACTCCAGGGAAGGTACAAGATTTCCAGCGATTTTGAAAGGCAGATACCAGAATCCTTGCTTCATGGCTTTGATTTCATTTGAAGTTCCCAAGTCTTCGTTTTGGTCCTCTTCGAGGTGACGAAGGGCTTCCTTTCCTTTTCCTTTGATGTTGGGTTTCTGATCCTTTGTGGAATTGGGAGGCAGAGAGAAGGAGAACCAAACGTGCTTTGGAGAAGGAGAGGAGGTTGCAGGTTGCAAACTAGAATCTAGAAAGTGACTCTCTATCTGGTCTTGATCTTGAAGTCGTTTCGAAAGCTTGGAGAGATGATAGTCAATCATATCTGTGACCTGTGAATGTGAAAGGAAAAAGTTAGAGTCACCAAGAGAAGGAAAGATGCAGAAGCAGTGAAAAAGATCCGCACAAGAGACGAACAGCGACTGTTGATTTCACTCTTCTCCATCGATGGGAAGTGAATCGAGAATCGAGAATTGAGAAAACAGGTTTGAATGCGTTTCAGCATTCTAACTCACATCGATCCACAGCTCATCCATCCCCAATTTCTCAACTCTCTTCTCTCCCAAAGTAAATTCCTCCAGTCTGTGACGTTGTTCCATGTTCATCTTTTCTCCAAAATTCCATAATATTCTTCTCACGATCATGAAGACCTCTCTGGAAAGTTTTCGAAAGAAACTTAGGTCCTCTCCGTTGACCAAAATGAGAGATGGACAAAGTTTTAGAGCTCCCGAGACAGTCGATAGCTTGGGGATTCCGAGGGCCCTTGCTTCATAGGAGATTGTTGCTAGAATATTCTGATTGGTAGAGAAGAAGGCAGAAGAAATAAGTGGGAGGACGAGTGGAGCAAGAAGAGCGGAAAAGACGAGACAGAGGTCAGAGGTGGTCACTCCAAGCAGAAGGGATTTCGCCGACTGTCAATCCAGGACTCCGTAAGAAGCGAATAAAAGTGAGATCTGTTGGATGGTAGTCGAACGAGATCCACTAAGGAGGCATACGAATGGAATGGAAAACTGACTTTCTGTTTAATCCCAACCGGTTTGCCGATTAGACTTGGATCCAGCTTCCTAGCTGCTGCAACGTAGAAGTTGTCAATATCGAGACCAATGATGAGACGTCTATGTTGGGAGTTGATAGAAGTTGAGTCGAAGTTCATTCCGGAGAGAGATAGAGATTTGAAGAGATAGAATCCGCTCGTCTGCTCATCGGCTTGAGGCGGAGAGGTTGCTTCGGTGTTCCCTTTAGGATCATCTTTCGACGTTGACGAGGGATGTGTGGAGCTAGAGTTGAAGTAAGACAAAGAAGTCTGAGGGGAGAGACGAGGTCGTTTCCGAGGTGAAAAGGAAGAAGACTCGTAGCTGTTCATGCTCGGACTATCATCTCTTCTTGTTGGCTCTTTCTCTCAGCAGATATAGTTTCATAGAATCCTCTCAGAGCTTCAAAACAAAGGTTAGAGGGAGGAGGAGAGAGGAAAGAGGGAAAGGAGTTAGCTCGAGCAAGAACTTGGCGAAAGATTGAAGGCTGTAGAACTTACCTTGACTCCTTTTGGGGCTGGTGATTTTATGTAGTGTAGAAACTACCAACTCCGGTCAACTTGAATGTTGAATCTCAAAGGAGATGGAAAGAATAGAATTTGGTGAGATGGTCAAGAAGAAGGAAACACTATGCTTCATCTCCGACACCGCTCTAACTACAAATGAGAAACTCAACCCTCCTCTTTGACTCAGATCATTTCATTCAGTCGTTCAAGTCTCAGGCCCTTTCAAACTTGAAGACGAGAGAGACGCCACAGGAGAAGAGCCTCCACCAGCCGAACAAGCCCAATCTCTATCTCTCATCAAACGCATCTCAAAGGCGCAGTGAAGTAGCTTTAAGAGGACTCTCAGCTTGCAGAGATCTCTTTTTGAGCATTCCGAACCAACTTATACAGGACGAGAGGTCTAACTTAGAGCAATGGATTGAGGGAAGCTGCAGATCTAGAGACTGAAATAGATCACCTGTCTCAAGGACTTGAGAATGATAAGGAATTGAAAGGGGCTATGAAGATTTGATTTGAATTGAATTGAATAGACTCAATACTTTTCGTCAAACGGCCTCTTGGAGTAGACGTACGAGGTGAGTTCAGTATCTGTCAAAGTCGAGGATTTAGATTGAAATGAGGGATGAGGGAGATGAGCAACCCACTCCTTACAGAGTAGGCTTTGAGGCTTTGAGATGTCAGAAACATTGGATCATGTCACAGGCTGAGATAACAAAAGAGATGCCAAACCTTTACCCGAGAAGGCGAGGAGGAAAAAAGAGATGGCTCTCGCTGTCCAGGGAACATCGGGCTTCTAAGGTTGGGGGTTTTCATTTCAGATGCTTAAAGGATGTCTCTATTATGGGATTACGGCATCATTGGAGGGTAGAGTGCTATGCTGGCAGGTTCACCGATGGAGGAACATCGACTGTATGCCATGGAAGACGCTCGACTTTTATCATCTCGCCTTCAGTTCGAGTTGGAACTGAGAAACACAGACACAACTTTGGAGAAAGGAAGGTGGATGTAGAGGGTCGGGTGGAACACAACCCAAGGTACCAATTTTGAAGTCTTCGTTCAAAGTCTGAACCTTTGTTTCTTTGCTATCATTCGAACGGTCTGGGTGGTAGTAGAATAGAGCGATTGATCAATTCCTCTCGTCGGTCTGCCGAAGGTGATTCTCTGAGGAAATCGGAGGGGTCTCGTTGGAGAGGAGTTTGGAAATCTTCAGGTAGACTAAGCTTACCTCTATCAATTTGAAGTTGCTCTGCCTTCTCCACGCCTTAAGTCATCTTCTGCTCTTCTTCTGATACGTCTGTGATGTGAGGGAGACTCTATCGTTCGAGCGTTCAATCTTTGTAGAATCCAAAGGAAGGCAGAGCAGCCTCGTGTTCGTGTATTCAGTTCTTCTTTAGTTTGCTTTCTATCTTCATAAGAAACTATTACTCTAATGCATATCATTCTTGTGTCGACGGATGCCGTGTCAGTATCTCAGTATCTGCTACCTCCTCAAGATTGTGTGTAGAACCCAAGCTTCGAATCCGATCGATAACATTTTGGCAGATGTTGTTCCCTCCTCATCTACCTCTATGTGTACTTAAAAATGTATTCTGCTACAAATATCAACCACGAGCGCAAGCCGTTGAATGTCATTTCGGAATTTTGTCAGCCGACCCGAAAGGGGTAGATCTCGCAGTAGGTCTCAGATCTCGCCCACTTCCAGCCCAAAGCAGATTAGACTGACCCTTCT
>JAAVVG010000055.1:0-35697 GCA_012976225.1 Golubevia sp. BC0850
AGTAGAGTGTTCGACCATTCATATCTACCTTGAAGAAGCTACAACGCCGCCAACGTGCCAGGCAGCTCAAGCAACTCAAGACGCACCCACTCCAGTCAAACCAGAAACGATCAATCCAACTTGGCAAGTGGCGCCAACTCAGGAGCTAGCGATTCAGGAAGCCGTCAGAACAACGCTGGACCTTCTTGAGAAGGACATCTTGGTCGCCAAGAAAGATTCTATTCCCAATAAATACCCCTTATCTCGTAACTCTCGTTCTTCGACTTCTCTCTCTCTCTATTTTGTTCTCTAGTTCTCTTTTAGCGTCACCTTCTCTCACTCATCATCACCTCAATCTCTCATATCCTTGGTTCCCTCATCATCATCATCCACTCGCACGCATGCAATGTTCTCGTAAAGTCTCGTTCCGTCTTCGTAGATCCGATTTTTCCAACCGCCTCTCTCACACAAGCAAGCAGGGCTTTCTCATTCTGTTCCCTCCGTCATCTAAAATCCCTTTCAAAACCTTACAAAAAAAAGGGGGGCAAGAACAAATTCTTTGTCGTTGAACCTGCGTTTGAAACAGTGATGTTCGGATGTTTCGTGGCTTGCTTGAGAATCGACATGGCTTTCAGATTGATACGTAGGTTTCATTCTACAAGGTGATGGTCTCGCCTACAGTGAAGGTCGATCCTTTGAGAACAGATGCCTTTCAGAACTTACCTGGAAAAGGGGAGAAGCAAAGAACCGAATAGCAAGAGGAGGAGAAAGAGTCGAGCTTGTCTTCACCGCATGACAATCAACTGAACTCGGGCTTCATTTCGCTTCTCCTCACAGTTGGCCATGAATCAAAAGGAGAGGACTACCTTTCAACTTTTGACTCGATCTTCCCCTTTCCTCAAAAAGAAGGTTCTGAAACTAACTGGAGAAAAGCCAGAGCCTGTTTTGATTCCTTCCGGGTTAGCTAAGGAGATGGGATGGTGACAGGCGGAGCGAGTTGGGATTTGGGATTTGGGATTCGGGAATTAGAGAAGAAAAAAACCAAAATTGTTATGACTCAATGTAAACATGTTTACAGAGCTAAGCTCAACATTCTGCGTGTGAACTAAGGAAGACATGAAAAAGCGAACTAGATTTGTGACTTTGACTTTGTCGGGATCTAAAATCATCCTTAATCTTGGAGTGATTGATTCAGAAAGAAACCCCTGGAAAAAGGCGTTTTTGGAGGAGGAGTCGAGGGACTGGGCTGTAAGTCTCGAAAGAAAAAAGGGATGATTTGAGTCAGATGGGATCTTAGTTAGCTACACTCGAAGAGTGTTCGAGTGAAGTCAAGACTACAGATTAATCGTTTCAAATGCCTCTCTGCTTGAAACCGTTAGTAGTGGAGAGGTGTTTTCATAAGACTTCGAATTGGGATTGGAATACACAGGATTCCAAAATTGTTAATGTAAACGATACATTTGAAAAGTCAAGGACTGCGGAGAAAGTTGAGCTCAGAAAAAGAAACGAGTTATGATGCAATGGAGAATGATGTCAGCAGACAGAAGGGAGTAATTTCTGATGCGATAGAGAGATATTCTTGAGTGTAGTAAGAAGAGCCGCAATCGAAAGTCATAGACACAACTTGAGAAGAGTGAAGGCGGTGACACTGAAACTTAGATCCCCTGAGGGAAGAAGACGATGAAAACAAAAGTTTTCGCCCAGTAGACTTGAGAGAGATCAGTCGAGACAAGTGCCCTTACACCAGATTTCTGAGTGATAAGAGGTTAACTTGCCAAGTTAAAGGAGGCCCCTGAGACCTCCACCTCAAACTCTGGCTCTGTGTCCAAGTCCACTACTTCATCCACAAGCTCTCGAAGCTCTGCTAACTTCTTCTGAGCTAACTCCTCCTTCTTGTTGTAGAAATCAGATAGGCATGTAAAATCGATTGTCGACTTCTTGAGGGGCTGCATTCTAACTCCTTCTACCTCCACTCCACTTTCCACATTGGCTTTCCTCTCTTCAAGTAATACGTAAAGCTCTCCTGTAAGTCGACCGGATCCTTCGACTTTGAGGACCTCAAGAATTGGGCAGCTATTCCAGAGCCTTTCCGGACCGTCAACCCAGCCCACCCAAAGTTTCGAGACAGAAGGGATTCCCCAACAAACCAAGTTTGGAACGTAAAGCGTTGATGAGGGAGGGACTTTCATCCAGCTCGGAAATCGGGAAGACTGAACCTCGTGACTCAAAGGCCACTCGAGCTGAATGAATTCTAGAAGAGGGAATTCTAAAGGACTTAATGACTGGGGCCCCGCAGCTTCAGAGATGCTGATTGCGAGATATCTGAGAGATGTTGAGCAAGGTTCCAGAATGCTTCTATATGTGGCCTGATTGGCAGCTGAATCAACTTCGAAAAAAGTTAAATTCTGAAAGAGAGAAGGATGATTGGATGGAAGGTTGCGAAGGAATTTGAGTTTAAGAATTTGAAGAGGTCCAGGAAGAGCTGGAGCTGTTCTGCGTATGTGGAAGTCTCCATGGTACCCCAGGTTGATGTTGAGATATACTAGATTTGGAAACCTTAGAGTGAGATCCTCGGGAAGAGGGTCTTCCTGTTCCACCAACCTCTCCCACTCCTTCTCCGAGCTTTCCGGGGTTTGAAGTCTCATCCATCTGGATTCATAGGACCAGAAGAGTTCATTTAGATTTATCTAGACACGCCAGTATCTCGTAGAATTCTGAAGGTTGATAGAAGTGGAGATCTCTTTTGATCTCTAGATAAACCTCCTTTAGGGTTGATCCATTTCTCTGATCGAATTGATTGAGGGCTGAAAGAGCTCCTTCTAGATCCAGCATATCTTGATTTAGCTTAATTAGCTTCTAGTTCGAGTACTCTCCAGAAAGTTTTGTTCTCACAAATTAGCACATCCCAATCTTTGCATACCTATCTAATTTTGAACACTTGCTTGGTCTCTAAACACTTGAAGACGGAGAGAAGGATGGCGGAAGGTAGAAAGTCGATGATGTCCATGTTTTGAATTGAGGTAGTCGAAGGACAAAGAAGTTGGGTATTGGATGACCTGTTATCAAGAGGAGAGCAAAGAGAGAGAGAGAGAGAGAGAGAGAGAGAGAGAGAGAGGGGGTGGGGGGGATTCAAGGTCAGGGAAGTTGGACGAACGGGATGAAGAAAGAGAACTGAGAAGGATGGAGTAGTTGGTGAGAGTGGCTTGGATCTTAAGCGCATATATCTGAGTAGCGACGTCAGAGGTTGGAGCAAGATCGTTCCATCGGATCAATTCCAGGGTCTTTGTCCCACCAAACACCATCTTCAAGCTCCAACAATCACTTCTTTCCTTTCTTTTCCTTTCTTTCTTCTCTCCTTATCCATCCGACCCACAACCTCATTCTCCTCCCTCTTCTTCAAGCCTTCAACACTTTACTTCAACGCCCGCCTCGGGGAGACTCTCTCCTTCTCCTCTCTCCTCTCCTAACTCTGTTCGTTCAGTGCCACACTCCTAACTTCTTCCAGCCAAGTCATGGCTGATATTGGAGATCGTAACGTCAACACAGCCTTCACCGGACTTTTAACAACGGTTGCAATCTTTGGTGGAGTCTCTTCAATCTGTTTAGTTGGTTTTGAAGTCTTTCGACAATTCAGAAGGTTACCAAACGTTCATTTCACTAGATTCTGGAGACCGGCAGATAGAGACGTCGGAGGTGGAATAGATGGTCAAGATCAAAACAAAGATGATGAAGAGAATACTGCTGTAGGAACGGCTTGGAAAGGTCTAGGAACTAGAGACAGGAAGGATGGTGGGAAAGGGAAATTGACTTGTGAGGATTGGGAAATGGGTCATCTTTATTTGGCTAGAATGTTTCATGCTACGTGAGTATCTTCTTAAGTGATGGACAATATAGGTGTAGAAGGGAGAAGGGAAAGTGATGAGATGAGAGATGGGTGGGATGATGAGCTAAAGGAATAGGGGCATGACCTTCAAATTGGACAGTTTCTAAGAGAGAACACTTGATCTCTTCGTCAAATGGAATTTTCAAGTCAGACTAGAATATCTGTTTGAATTCAGAGATACGTTTGAGCCTTGGAGGAGTTCTGGAGCTGACCAGGAGAGCTCACGAAGAGTGACAAGGTTGAGTTTGAACTCAACCTTTAAAACTGTTGATCTCTCGACTTCTCTTCTACGACATCAAATCCTCTTGAACTTTAGCTGATACCTCTCTCTATCTCCCTGTTTCTTGACTCTCTCTCGCCTCCTTAAACTCAGAACTCCATCTCCACCTTTGGCTAGGTGGCCTCTAGCTTGGGCTTGGCAGGCAATTAAGTTCGACGATTGGTTCTATGCTACTCATACTGGAATGGACACTGTCGTCTACGTCAGATTTCTTCGTGCTCTTGGTGAGTGTTAGTGAGACTCATAGTCGCTCGCAATCGTAACTCTCGCTGTCCAAGCTGCTCGATCGAGCAGAAAGACGAGAAGAAGACACTCTCTCAAAGACCTCTATTGGACTTAGACTTACCCAAGCTCCCTCTCCTCTCTTATCAACTCTATTCCTTCTCCTTACTCCTTCAGTCTGGTACTTGACTTTACACACTCTCACGACCGCTCCTCTTCTCCTAGGAATCAATCTTCGATTCTCAACTGGAGCAGATTACAAGGACATGTCAGCCGCTTCTATTTCTTTTTTGGTTACCATTCCTGATGCTGGTTGTGCCGATCCAAACTCCGCCGATTGCAAAAGAACTCCAAACGAAGAAGGTCGTTCTCTACTCTGGATTCATCTAATCGCAATGTATTGGGTTTCTATCACCTGGTTCGTTGCTCTTCTTTGGATCGCTAGAGGAAGTATCTCAATTAGATCCAGATTGATCGAGGAAACTAGAAAGAAGAGAAAGGAGAGAAAGAGAAAGGAACAGGAAGAAAGGGATAGGAATTACGATGAGAATGAGAATGGAAGTGGACCTCAAGTTGAAGGATTAGATGTTAATGCAGAAATGATCAATCAACATGGTTTAGGTGGACAAAATGGAAAGAGCAATTTCTCTACTTCTGCTCCTCCTGAAGACGATGATGAAGGATGGAGACAAAGAACTTTAATGGTTCTGAATTTACCAACTACTATGAGAGACGAAGCTTCTATCAGACGTTACTTTGAAGAATTTCTTAGGCCTGACGATGAAGATTCGGTTTTAGATCTTCAAATCACCCAAAGTCAAAACTCTAAGAATTATCAACAGGATGGACAGAAGGGAGAGAACAACTTATCAGTCGCTCAGGATCCAAAGTGCCACTCTAGGAAGAGCAACTTGTCGGAAGATTCGAATATTTCTGCAATGGGAGAAGACACTGGAATGATGGACGCTTCTGGAGTTCATGAAGGAGCTACTCATCTAGACCGTCAAAAGAGTCTAGTCAGATCAGATCGAGGACTTCTCAGACCTGATTCTCCTGACGATGACCCAAACTCTTCTTCCACTGGAATCGAACCTAGCTCTGGAGGTGCTGGACCTGTAGGACCGGAACCGGATACGAATCCAGACAGACATCTTCGCTCTCCAGTTCAAACTGTAGTTTTGGTCAGGAAGATGAACGAACTCTCAGCAATGCTCACTCGTAGACAAGAAGTGTTGGCTCAGCTAGAAGCAGCTCATATCAAGTTGGCCAAGAATGTCATGTCTTCAGTTGGAAAGAGGACTAACAAGATGAGACACAAGAAGAGAGAGGAAGGAAAAGGTGGAATGGGAGGGGTTGGAGGTGGAGAATTAGACAACAAAGATTTGAAGAGAGAACATAAAGCTGCTGCTCAAGGTGAAGGAAGTGATGAGACGAAAGCTGCAACTTCAGGATCTGATGGAGTTCGAAACGATGTCGAAAAGGAAGCTACTGAGAAGACTAGGAAGCAATTGGAACAGGAAGCCTTGGAAGACCTAACTAGAAGGTTAGCTAGATTCTCTCCGAACAACAAAGGAAGGCACGGCAGAGAAGCCCAAATGAGAGGAGATGAAGAAGAAGATGAAGCCAACGTCATGGCTGAGACCGTTTGGGAATCGCTAGCTACTGTTCCAAGAGAGCTTCTGGATCCTTATCAACCAGCAACTAGACTATCAGCTTTATTCAGAGGTCAGACAGTTCCAACAATCGACTATCTCTTAACAAAACTCAATCTCTTGACTGCCCTAGTCACTGAGATGAGAGCTAGACCTCCTTCATCCTACGAGCCAACTTCAACTGCTTTCGTTACTTTCAGAGATCCAAGACAAGCAAGAATGGTTTGGAGGGAGTTGAAATCTCAAATCGTTGTGAGAGTCAGGTTGGCACCTGAAGTCAAGGATTTAGATTGGGAACGATTAATGAGAACTTCTTTCACTGGTGATTTGGCTAGAGGTTTGGGTGTTAATGCTTTCTTTTGGGGTTTAACTATCTTTTGGGTAATTCCAATTCAATTGTTGACATCGGTGCTTTTCAGTGTCAAGAATTTGAGATTGGTCTTCCCTCCAGTTGAGACTTTCTTCGAATCGCATCCTGGAGTTGAAGCTTTCGTTTCGGTTACTCTTCCAACCGTTTTGGTTTCCCTTATTACTATGGCTGTACCAGAGATTATCTTCCAGATCTCAAAGAGAGCTCAAGGTTTCGTTACCTTCTCTGCTCTTTACGACCAGTGTCTTTGCAGATATTGGAAGTTCATCATTTGTAATGTCGTTATCTTCTTCTGTATCGGTGTAACTACTATTGAGGTGAGTAAGAGAAATGTGCAGCAGAGAAAAGATAGCGAAACTGGAAATGTTGACTCGAGTTCTTTCCCTTGCTTCCTCTTCTCCCCCGCAGACCATTCTTCAACAAGTCGTGCTTTCTGGAGATCTGCTTCTCACAATCGCCTTCAGTTTCCCAGCAGCTGCTCCGTTCTACGTCTCTTACTTGATTTTGGGAATCTCGCTTCATGTGAGTTTGCATCAGTTCACCCTTTTCCATATCTGCCACTTTTCTGATCGACTCCTCCCACTCTTTCTTCACCATTCTTCAGAGTGGATTCGAGCTTTTTGGTTTCATGGTGCCGCTAATCCAACATCTAGGAGCTAGGAAGGCTTTCACACCTCGTGCTAGAGCTCTCAAGACGCTACCTCGTAACTTCAATCGATACTATTGGCTGCCTTTCCACATCTTGATCGTCACAATCGTCTTCATCTTCGCCATCCTCAACCCTTTAATCCTTCCGTTCGCTCTGGTCTATCTCTTCGTCGCCATGGTCGTCTTCAAGAAGAACTTGGCCTACGTCTACTTCCGAAGGTTCAACGAGAAGGACGGAGTCGTTTACTTCACCAGGCTCCTTCGATTCTCTTTGGATGGTCTCTTGGTCGGTCAAATCGTCATCGTCGTCTTCTTTGCAGTCACCAATCAGAGAGCAGTCTACATCGGAATGTCAGCTCTGCTGACTCCCTTCACTGTCGGGTGCAAGCTCTTCGGAAGTCGTCTTTGGGCCTCTCAATCCAGGGCTCTCGATGATAGTGAGGCAAACGCTCTCTGCGGTATCACCGTCAACTACGCTTCTAATGGAGAGGGAGAGGATACTGCTTACGGATCTCGTATCAGTACTGCCTCCAAAGCTGATGGATCTCCTCTGGACGCCAGAGCTAGAGGTCGTTATCCTACTGTCCTACCACCTCCTTCTACCGGATCAGCTTTCTATCGAGCTTGGCAGAAGGTCCACGATTCTTTCAATGCAAATGGAGCCGACAGACCTAGCTACGTGGCAACTGCTCAAGCCAGAGGTCAGCAGCTAGCCAATCCTGTCCAACAAGGTGCTAGAACTCTGGCTAGCGTACCTCTCGACGCTGTCAGACAGAAAGCTGGTAATGCTAGTCACTTCAGGAACGCTCTCACTCTCCACTTCGGAAAGAACAAGGACTACGAGGAGCGAGCTGAATCTGTCGCTAGCAAGAGGGAGGTTCAGGTCCAGGAGGCGATTGTCGCTTCTCAGAACCTTCCAGAAGCCGCTGCTGCCGGAGATCAAGAGTTCAAGGAAGAGAAGAAAGCTATTGATCCAGAGGGCACTCCCAGGGGCAAGACTCAACGCAGACGGCCTTCTCGAAGAGGATCTTCCAGGAGCGAGAATCGTCCTTTCCTTTCAGGTGCCGACGCTGTCATGATGAACGCGCCAGTTGAACACGATGCCGGAGACTTGGGCTTTAACTATGGAGACGAAGATGGATACGAGGCTCGTATGGCTCGAACGCCCTCTGGAACTCCTCGAAGAAATTCCAGAAGAGGAAGCCAGCTCTACCGAAGTCCCTCCCGCTTCCGTGGTGAGGGGCCTGGAAGTGGGTTTCTTTCAGATGAGAAGGGTCGTCGCCTCTCTGAATTCGGCCATCTCATTCCTGCCCATGAGAGCGAAGAAGGGAAGGAGTCTGGAGAAGCCGCTAAGGACATCTCGTTCGAGGAGGATGATGATGAGGAGGAGGAAGAAGAAGAAGACGCTCATCGTGACTTGGTCTGTCCTCACGCCAATGTCAGATGGGATGACACGCCAAGCAACAGCGCTCGTTACAACAATCCCTTCTACAACACTGAGCTGGATCCCTTCCTCTGGCTGCCCAGAGATCCACTCGCCCTCCTGGATCTCTACGACACGATCGAATGGCATGGAGCCGCTCTGGTCAGTTCTCAGGGAGGTCAAGGTTACGTCGGAGATTGGGACGAGGAGGAAGAGGAAGAATACGAGCTCAGAGAGAAGGGCCACTACGACGACGATTCGGACGACGGTTTGGACGGAATCGAAGGTCACGAACAGATTCTCCTCACTGGTACTCTGGCTAGACATCTCGAGGAGGTCGAAGACGTTGAAGACGTACCTGATCCTGCTGCCAGTCTTTCAAAAGCCGTTCTCGCAGACTACAAGAAGGCAATTCGCAGAGGAAGTAACGTCGGAAGCCAAGACGATTCCAGCACTTTGGGTCCTAATGCTCTCGTGAGACAAGGCAGTATGATGTCTCATGCCAGCTTCAGGTCTCCTACTCTCTCAGCTAGAATGAGAGTCGACGGAGATTATCTGGACAGGCCGCCAAGTCCAATCGATCTTCGTTCAAGTCCAACCAACGCTCTTCGCCCAGTCTCAAGTGCAGGTGCGGATCAAGAGAGGTTACGCAGATTCCCAACTACCAAGCGAAAGGACACTGCTGGAACTATCCCATCGTTCGATCTCAACACTTCCGATCCAGTCCCAGCTTCTCCTCTCCCTGATGCCGCTGTCGCCTCACCAACCGCAGCTTCTGAAGACCACAAGCAAAGAGCTCACTTCGAAGACGCCTCTGTGGCAGGTCACGATCACAAGGCCTCGACTGCTGGTCCTCATCGTCCAAGTACTCTTCTGCCTCTTCCGACCGAGCAGAGGATTTTTTCGAGTCCAGCTGGTGTCTCTTTCCAAACTCCAGCCCAGGTCCCTGGCGATCGCTTGGAACGTCAAGGAACTACTGGGTCTCACTTCAGGTATGGAACTGGAGCCAGTGGAATGTCTGGTGCCAGCTTGAAATCCGGTGCCACTTCAGTTGGTAGGAATAGAACTATCACTATGAAGAAGGCTCTTCAAGCGGAGGTACTGGAAGAAGAGAGGAGACTCTTGTTGAGGGAGAAGTTGGGAACTATCAAGAGAAAGACCACCATGCTCAGAGGTACGACTCACAAGGTGGAGGCTCAGCAAAGCGAGAACCTTCAACGTGGAGAGTGAGTATCTGAAACTGAAATAGTTTTTTGAGACTCGATGAGTTCCATCGTCTTGAATTTCCAAGAGACTGATGTCGTTTCCTTCTCTCTTTCCTCTCTCTTCTCCAGCACCATTATGTCTCGTCACGAAAGAGCTCTTCAACGTCGTCGCGACGCCAAAAGTGAAGCGGAATCTGTCTACGAGCCAGAGCAACAGAGTCCAACTCATCCTAGAGTCGCCTCTGCTGAGTCTCAAACTCCTCGAAACTCTCGTTTCCTCCTCAGAGACATGTCTTTCTCTCGTACTCCTAAGACTGGAACTGGAGCCGGAAACGTAGATGGGTCTCACCTACAGATGCAGGAGCTTTCGGCTCAAGGAGTCGCAAACAACGCAAGATCTCAACTTAATACTCCAACTCCTAGCACTTCTAAACGACCGCCCACTCTCTTCCTCGGAGATCAACAGAACTATCAATACACAGACTTTGGAATCCAATCTTCTCCAGGGTCTTATAAAACGGGAGGCACTCCTTCGAACGCCAACAATGGTGGAGATTTGTCTCGACAACAGCAACAGAAACCTGCTGTTTCAAGTTCCACGTCAGAGAAAAAGTCTCCTCCTTGATCTTCTCTTAGTTGATTGGCTTCTTTTCCTTCTAATGCTTAGCGCCACTCCGAGTCGTATCTCTCTGATCTGCAGAACATCTGAATGCCTTTATTTTACAGTAACTTTACAATTTCGAACGACAATACCCTCAATTTCACTCCTCAATAAACGCTCAACTCTTTCTTCTTGTCCAGATTCGTTCCTCTTTTCTGCCTTTTCTCTGTGTCCTTCATACAAGCAGATGGCGCAGGGTCTTTTTACCTTTTCCTTCTTTTCACTGATCTCCTTTTGTAAATACCTTCACCTCTCCCCTTAGAATTACATATCTCACATTTTGGACGCAGACTGCGTGTCGTCTGAGCCGCTCAAATGATGAAGAGCTTGAATGACCAGTCAGAAAGAATTGAGAATTGTAGAATGCTAGTAACAACGAGCCCTATGAACAAAGAAATAAAACCAAAAAGTGTAAAGGACAAAGCAAAGAAGGGTAAATGACGATGATTATGGTACAAAATCTCCCAAAAACCTCACCATTTGACCGCTTTCGAATACCTCAAATCCAGCGAACCCAAAACAATGATGCTGAGACCTAGAGGGAGCAGAGCAGCAAGAACTAGAAGATCCTGCCACTTTCTTCGCCCTCGAGTCCTCTTCTGCAGCTCCCTCTCCTTCCTAGCTAGAAGGATGTTCAACGTAGCTTCCTCCTCGTCCTCCTGATCGTCTTGACTTCTGGTCTGCGAGTCTCGATCTTCATTGAAACTCGTGATTGGATCCGTTCGAGAATCTCTGGCAGCCTTCCTAGGATTTAGAATCATGTCTGGTAACGGATCGCTTTCGCCTCCATCGTTCATGATCTCACCATCTATACCTCTAGCAATTCCGAATGGTAAGAGCAACTGATTCTCTTCACCCTCCAGTCTGATCTGGCCATTGCCCTTTCCTTTCCTCCTGCCCGCCAGTAATCCCAAAGTCCCTCGAATCAGCTCCCCAGCTTTTCGACCAATCCCGCTTGCGACTGCTTGTCCACTAGGAAGGATGGCTCTTGGTCGTCTGATGTGAAAGAGAATTATCCAGACCAAGCTTGGCAAAACCCAGCCTACCACAGCTCCGAGAAGGCCAGTAACCTTTTGGACCAGGATGAATCTAGCTTCCTCTCCTTGCCTGTCCTTCTTTCTAAAACCTCCAGAGGAAGAAAGATAGCTCAAAGTCGAGGTGAAAGTCCAGAGGAGAAGACCTGCGAGAGAGTTTCGAGCTAACTTCGACCACGTCAGAGGATTCTTGGGAGGAGGTAGTTTGACACCTTTCCTTTTCTTCTTGGGTTTGACCGAAGTTGAAGAGGACCTTAGTTCTCTGTTTGAAATCTTCCCCTTCTGGTCAGCCGTCTTCTTCTTCTCCTTTCTGAATGGATTGAGCCTTAGAAGCTTCAACAACCTGCCCCAGCTGGACCTCGCTGTTACGAGGCACAGAGAGAGATGAGAACTCAAGAGGAGGACGAAGACAACTCTGCAGGCGTTGAAGAGATCCGAAGAAGTTGAAAGTGATGAGAAGAAATTGGCTGAGGAGAAACGAGTGGAAGCAAAATGTAAGCGTCAGGATCGTTTAATACACTGAAGAGAGTAAAAAAGGTGTGACTCACGTCCTATAGAGCTTTCGGATGTATCAGAATCGATTCCCAAGTCCAATTTGATCCCAACACCGACTGCTGTCGAGATTGCGACAACACCAGCAACCTGAAGAGTTTGAGCCACCATAAATGCTTTGACATTAGACTTGGACTGATCGCTTCTTCTGAGAGAACGATTGTGAGCCAAGATCTGGAGTGGCGAGCTTGAGAGCGTTAGAAGAGGTAGAAGAGAGATCGGCGCCCAGATCGATGGAGGTTTGAGAGGATTGAAATTGAAAGGAGACGAGAACGTCTTCCAGTGAAGAAGAGGGGTGTTTGAATTGAATCCTTGATCTTCTTCTCTGCTCTTGACAATTAGAATTGTCACCACGGCTGGATAGCTCAGTAGGGCAATCCATGTCGAGAGTTTGATCAAGTTGCGTTTGGCTAGAGGGAAGATGACAAGAGGCGTCGTCAAAAGTCCTCCTATGACGAAAGTGATGAAGCTTCTGTCGTGAAGCGGTATTCCTCGAGGAGAATAGTGAAAGAAGATCTGAAGGAGGAGATCGGATAGAGCTGAGAGTGGCGAGAAGTGGAAGAGAGGACCAAAAGATTAAGAACTTCGCCCTTAAATAATTTTTGGTCTTCTCATGATTTCCCCCTTAATCTTCCCCGATGCAGATCCCTCAGTCCTCAAAGCAGTTGTCCTTGCCTTCTCGACGTTCCAACCTCTACAACTCCTCGCAGCCTCACTGAACTCACCTCCATAAGCAACCCAAGCAGCCATCATGGCATAAGTCGCCAGCAATAACCCAGATGTACATCTCCCAACGTTCCCTTTCCATCGATTGTGTCTCCCAAAGCTCTGGCCTGTAATTTCTTCGACAGTCAGCCCTTGAACGTATCGCGAAAGGACTACAAACAACCCTCCACCCACACCGCCGAGACCAGCTATCAAAATCAACCCAACCACTCCCCAAGCTACTCCTGTAAGACCGAAATAGTACGGCATGGAAAGTAGAACTCCAGGATGTAGCGAAGCGGCGAAGAGATTGGCAGAGACTAGAGGAAGAGATAGGGACGCTGGGAGTCCACCTCCTGAGCCTTTTCCTCTCGAGTGGGAGGATCCTTTGGTCAGGTACGTCCAGACGGAGGAGAATCTTGATTTGAAAGTCTTGGTGTTCTGAGGAGAGGGTGGTGGATGATTGGAGTTCCTTGATTTGGAGGATCTCAACCTCAGAGGAGCACTTTGGAAAGCTTCAGCGTCTTCCGGATCGTCTTGATAAGGATTGAAATCTTCGAAAGTTGAATCAGCTGAAGCCCAAGCTCTAGTTGGAATCTGTTGAAGTCCATTCTCCTCCTGTTCTTCCTCCTGATCGTCGTAATCATTCTCATCGTTGGATCCTGACCCTGAATCTGATCCGTCCTCTTCCTCCTCTTCTTCATTCTCTTGCTCGCCTTCTTCTTCTTGATCGGAATCGTCCCATCCTAATTGAGAATTCAGAAAACTTTGAGGATGATTTGCTAGTTGATGATGAGAGGAAGAGGCTATCTGATCGACTTCTTGCTGCACCAACTCATCTTGAGCTTCTGCTTCGATGTCTTGGACTTGGTTGGTGTTTGAGGGGGATGAGCTGGAGGTTGTCTCGATCTTTGACATGCGAATTTGAAGAATTCGAGCTCTGGATTGAACACCCAAAGGTCGAGATAAAAAGCTGTTGAGGAGGAGAGAGGCAGTCTTCACGGAGGTATAGGTGGGTAAACACTCATCGCACGACACCCTCAGCCCCTCCTTCTCCCTCTTCTCCTCTTTCCCCTTAACTTTGAATTTTATATTCAAAGACACCACGTTCCTCAATCCTCGAAGCAGAGGATCGTAACCTTTGTCGAAGTCGAGCGCTGCGTCGCTGCGTTAGAGTCTCGAGATCGCTGGAAAGTTGGAATCTGATCACACCGGCCGTATGAAAATTGAAGGGATGATCTACAAAACTAATTTCCCGAGAAATAATCAGAGTGATCTGACTCACATGGACTGGGAGGTGGTTTTCTGTTGCAAAGGACGTCATCAGGTTTCAGGGGTGAGCGTCAAGCAGAGAATAACATGGGAAGCACTTAAATAAGGAAGAATACTTCGCTCATGCTATGATCTAGATCTGATTAAAATTAATTAATTGGATCAGATTTCCTTCAATGGTTGTATTCTCCAAGCGAGCTTTCTGGCCAAGATCCTCAGAAGTCCTCTGTGACCGTCATCGACGTCCCCCTTACCTCAAATCTGTGACCTCATCCCACTATTTCAGCCCCTCGGTAATAATTTTGAGACTTCATAGACAAATTCTCCAAGGAGCTTTGGAGCTTCAAATCATGAACAAGACTATACACTCCTTATCATGTCGCCAAAAATCGACATGCATTTGAGAGAATTTTCGTAATCGTCCAATGCTGCCTCACGCAGCCTCTCTACCTGGACCTTGTAAGCTTACCTCGAATCTCTCTTCCTGGAAAAGGTGAAAGATGGAAGAAGCTAGACGAAAGAAGTTAGGAGAGACTCGGAGGATGAACTCTTATCGCAGACCTGTAGGAGTTAGACGGGTAAACAAATCCTCCACTCGATCATCTTTTGCAAGCCGCCGTTTGAGCGCTAGAGCACTTTAGCCCACGGAACTTCAGAGATTCTTGAGCAAGAAGGATAGAAAAGGAAGGAAGGAGTTGGTAGATCTCATTCTTCCCCCTTCTCAGTCACCCTCTGAGTACGATAGACTTGCTACCAGAAAGTACTCTCAAATCTCAGAAGACAGAAGAAATTTCAGAAAGGTAACCAAGAGGAAGAAAGAGAACGGGAAATGAGCTCAAACCACCGTCGGGAGGGGCCTTTGCCTTACTCACTTCACATCTCAGCTGAAATCTCAGGTTTACCTTCTCTCCCTCCCCTCATCTCACAACGTTCTTCCACCAACACTTCCCCTATTCATCCAACTTCATTATCCAAAGAACTCAAGTACGATTCACTAGATTCAACAGAGCAGAATCAATCTACCAACCACCACCATCACCACCATTCTGCAAGGCTCACCTCAAATTCTGCTCCAAATTCTCCAACCGAATTCAATCAAGTTAACACAAGACATGCTACAGATTTGATCAAGTACACACAAAGTAAAACTTCAAAGTCAGATCAATCAAAGCAGGTTGTTCAACAGACCTCTTCCTCTCAACGCAGATCCAGAAGTCGTTCTGTAGCTCAGCCTTCCGGAATGGCTATGTTGCCTCCTCCCTCTAACAAATCTAGATCTTCTAATTCAAATTCGACCTCTAGATCTACTTCTGCCTCAACCCAGCAACCTCATTCAAGTTCCAATACCACCACCAATGCCAACTCAAGAACTCACACTCCCACCAGAGCGGAAGAGGACAGACGTAGAGCCATGGAGAAGGCTAGGGAGAAGGAGAGAGAAGAGTGGGAGAGAACAAGAGGAGCTGGTAGTTGGGTCATGAGACTCAAGGACAAGAAGACTGAGATTAGGAAGAAGAACGCCTTGAGGGAGGAACCAGATCTAGTAGAGAACTCTGCCTCTCCCTCAAATCGGGAAGAGAAGGCAGAGACTCAAAGTGTGAAAGGGAAAGGAAAGGAAACTTCAACACCAGAAGAAGAAAGTGAATGGGTAGCAGAAGATGTTCTGCCTTTATTGGAAGAGGTTGAGCAGGCACGATTCGAGGTGAGTAAAGGGTTCTGGCTAGACTATCCTTGGGTACATTCAACAAATTTAGGGCGATAAGGGATTTGAGACGATATTTCAGTCCTTCAAAGGACTGGAAATAGGACTAGAGGCTGTGGAGAAACACTTCATCACATTTTTAATCTTTGGGACCAGAGACTGGTCTGGGATAAAGAGGCTCCATTGTCCATCGAACCGAGCTCTACTCAGGAGACTACTTTGAATTCACAGGCCTTGGACTAACCTCTTTTTGTTCTCATCATTCTGATTTTCACTCAGCCATCCTACGTCCCCTCAGCAGACCAGCTCCTTCAGCGTGGAATCTCCGAGTACACAATCCTACCGAAGATTCTAGGTCGAGGGAAGTTCTCCTCAGTCTTCCTAGCTGTCAAAGCTGGCAGTGGAGGTTATCAGAAATCATCTTCGGTAGCAGCAAATGGTTCTCTGACACCATCTGCTAGCTCCTCCCAGATGAATGGGTACCTCTCTTCGAATCAGACCCCCACTCTACAGCAATTCCAAGTCGGACCTTCGTACTTCGCAGTCAAGCATACCCCTCTCTTCCCTCATCATTCTCTCATCGCTACTAGACTGCTCAGAGAGCCAACTCTGTTGGCTGAGCTACCTCCTCATCCTAACTTAGTAGCGGTTGTCGAGACGATCAGGACTCCAGGTCACTTCTATCTGGTCGAAGAGTATCTAGGAGGCTACGTCACTTTGGAGCAGCTTCTACCGATGCTAGGAGAATACCGTCAAACCACCTCGAGTTCAGGGTCAGCGCCAGGAGAGACGACTACGTCTTCGGTTCCCACCTTACCTCCAGCATTGGCGGACAACATCTTCACTCAACTTCTATCAGCAGTCAGAGCCATTCATCATCCTCTTCAAATCTGTCACCGAGACATCAAGCCGGAGAACATTCTTGTGCATCCTACTACTCTTCAACTCAAGCTTCTAGACTTCGGTCTAGCTACTCACTTCTCTAAGAGTGGAGCCAAGCTTTCGACCTGCTGCGGATCTCCAGCCTTCCACTGCCCCGAGATCGTTCATGCTCTAGCCTCTCCTCCAGGAACTTCGACCTACTGGGGACCCGAGGTAGATGCTTGGACTTGTGGAGTGACGATGCTCAGAGTTCTGACTGGAGTCAGATATCCTCTAGGTTCAAGTCACTCCAGTCTCAGGAGCATGAGTATCAGAACGCAGAGAGCTCTGTCCATGATCCCAGATTCTCCTTCAAAGTTGAGGGAAAGAGTGGGGATGCTCTTGGATATGGATGCCGTCAAGAGAATGAAGGCGTTGGAGGACATGGCTGTACAGCAAGAGAGAGAAATGGGAGGACCGGAGAGAACTAGGAAGGAATTCAGATCAACTACTTTCGTCAAGACAGAACCCTCTCATCGGATGCATCTTCCCGTCTTGGTGGGTCCAAAGGCAGAGGAAGCTGTGGCCTCTCCAAATTCTTCTCGAACAGCCCATGGGGGCTTGAGCGGCAGGAAGAGAGGAGATGGAGGAAGGAGCGGCAGGAGCACTCCTCCTACGAGCGAAGCCAGCAGGTCTAGAAGTCGGAGGTCCACTCCCAGTGGAAGCAGAGCCAGCTCTCCAAGTCCGCTCTCCAATCCCCCCAGCGCTTTGACGTCTCCTATCTCAGAGGACGACAACGCTGCCCCCAAGCAACCTTCTACTCCATCTCTGCGAGTCAATTCTCAGAACCTTCAAGCGTCTCAAGAGACAGTCAAAGCGGACAAACCACCTAATCTTCAGCTTCAAACCATTCCTAGACCCATCGTGCTCATCAATCCCGGTGCTCAGCCACCCCAAAGGTTGCTATCCTTCATCAAATGTGAGTCTGGTTTGTCGAACCAAATCTCTCAGTCTTGGCAGCATACACTCTTCTTTGTTATCTCTCGAACTCACGGAACCCTTATTCCTCCTCTCTCATTCCTTCTCTTCTCTTTCCAGATTGTCTTCGATGCGCTGGAGTTCTCTATCACGCTTGGCCTGACACGACCTCAGCTCTTGCCGCTGCTTCAGGATCGAACCCTAGCTCCTCTCAACAACCTTTCCCAGGTCAAGGAGAGCATTCTCTGGCGCCCACCTCTCATCCTTCTGTGGCAGGATTCTCTGCAGCTCTAGCAGCAGCTCATGGCTCTTCCGCTGTCCCTAACTTCAATTCTGGCGCTGCTTTCTCTCCGACGACCCCTCTCTTCCCTTTCCCGAATGGCGGCTGCTCGTTGAATCAGTTACCGCTACCGGAGAGGGCAGATGGCTACGCTCACGTCCACGTCTTCCAATGCGTCGTGGATCTTCCGGAACGAAAGGATGGAACTGGAACAGGAGCGGACGAGGAAGGAGGTCTCTCCTTGGTCCAGACGATCATGGCAGCGTTTGGAAGAAAGCAGAGCAATCGAAGGTCGATCTCTCAGCCTCCCAATGCCAGAGAATCATCCAAGTCTTCGACCGCAGCCCCTGCCAGCTCTACCGACGCAGCTCATCCAGACGGCAAGGTCAGATGCCTTCAATTCTACTTGGTAGTTCGGTTCCCAAAACCTGGACAATCTCATCACAGCAACCATCGATCTCGTTCTCAAATTCCGAATGGCAGAAGATCGAGAGCTGGAAGTGCAGCCACTACTCCTCTGGCCACCACTCCAACTCTGAACTCTGGTCAGTTCCCGAGCCCTGCTGCCCACTCGAATCCTTTTGGAGGGGAGAGAGAGCTTACTTCCAAGAGGTCAGTCGACTTGACCATGGAGAGAAGCAACTCCAATAGCACCATCAACGCTTCAAACAGCGGAACCTTCCCAAGACCTCGTGGTAGACCTCAGTCCCTCAGCTTTGTTGGCTCTCCTACAACACCAACTCTGGAGCTAGCAACTACTCCGATCTCAGGAACCACTTCTACCGGGACGCCTTCTCACTCGCCGTCCAGGTCTAGGACAGCCTCGAGCGCTCAGGATCGCAAGCTCAAGTCCAGTCACTCGTCCCACCTACACCGCAAGCAGATGGGATCTCGAAATGCCAAGGTCTTCATCCAAGTATCAGACGAGAGAGCTCTTGACATGGTGAGACAGGCTCTCATGATAGGAGGGAGCACGGAGACTTCAGACGTGGAAGACGATCCCAGCAGGGACGGAGACGATTCTATGGTAGCTAGAAACGGAAATTTGAGCATGCCTGGCACTCCTCGTACTGCCGAGAAGGAACTTCAACTTCAGCAGCAAGCTTTCGCCGGAGCTGCAGGTCAAGAGCAGAAGAAGCGAGCTAGCGCTCAGAGGTCTCTCTCCCATGCTCCTCTGACGACGCATGGCAGGTACACTGCCTCTGCTTCGTCTTCAACTTCTGATCTTCATAGTGCTGCCGCAGGAGTAGCAAGCGGAGGAGGAAGAGCTTCCAACGCCAAGACGTCATCGAGAGCTCGTGGAGGTAGAGCTCAGAGCTACTCGACTCCTGCTTCCCAATCTCAATCCCGTTCACACTCCCGAACTACTTCAAGAGCTTCCACTCCTACGAAAGAGCACTCCAGTGGACGAGCTAGCTCTGACGCTGGCAGCAGCAATCGATGTGAGGACGTTGACGAGAGCGAAGAAGGCGAATTCGACTCGAGAGGGAGAACAGCTACAAGGAAAGAGCAAGACAGTCTTCAACTCGAAGTGCAAGCGCCTTTCTCCTCTTCGGATCCTTCTCAAGTCGATAGTTCTCGTCCATCTCAGAACAAGGGTCTCAGCTCGTTGGCTCAAACCGCTCTCCAGGAGGAGTCCCCTTCGCCTTCTCCTGACTCGAAAGCCAGGAAGCAGCTGCCAGAGATCAAGATTCCGCCTTCTGGTCTTCTCGGAACTCCTATTCAAGAGAACCCTTCCTCTGTTGGTCCTGGGAGCGGCGCCATTCTTTCCACCTCTGTCGCAACAATCCAACCTTCCGACGTCGGAAAAGCACTCGGTGATACTGAGACCCTCGCACCTCGAGAGCTTTCTCTGGAGACTCTGGTGCAGAGCTTGGAAACTGCTCTTGAACCTCTCGTCAGCGCCTCTGCCAGGTCTGGTGTCCACACACGGGGGGCTCAGAGCTCTGTCTCAATCAACCCATCAGCTCATTCCGAAGCTCATTCTCAGCTAGAGATGTTGCTGAATCGACTCACGTCCTTGGAGAGATCGGATCCTGATCGACTTCAGGAGGACTTGGAACCAGTCATCTTTTCGATGGTAGAGGCACTTTCTCCTGCTTTGGGACTCGTGGATCAAGCTTCGGATGAACCTGAGAACATCCTCTCTACTGCAATCAAGTCGATACCCGAACTATCTCAAGAGATTCTTCAGCTTATAGCCAAGAATGCCAGCTCGCCTCGAGAGGTCCTCCTCGCACTTCAAGCTGGGATCGAAACATTGATCGCAACGGGCGCCAGTAGCGGAGAAATCAGTCCTGTCGATGACGGAGATGGAATCGAGGAGGACGTCGTTGAGGACGTGGCTAACGATGAAAAGAAGAGGCTTTCGAAAGTAAAGAAGGACGACGACGCTGGTAAGGCTATTTGGCAGGTCATAGGTCTCCTCAAAGTTCTGGCAACAGGTGAGTAATGAGAGTCTGTTTATCTCTCCCTTCTCTTTGGCAAAGGTTCTAACAGCTGCCACTTCTTCTCTCCCACAGTCTTCCCTCGCATCAAGTCGAAGAAGCCATCGAACTTCACGGAACCTTTGGCCTCTCTCCTTCCCAGAGCGACAGTTCGCTTGATGGGAAAGCTGGTTGTCTCTACCGCCTCTTGGAGCGCTCAATCGAAGCCAAAGTCAAGTGACAGCACGATCTCTGAGCACCTCGTTCGGAGCGTCTTTGACCTGTGCTTGTCGATGGCGAAGTGGGAAAGGAGCATCACTGGAGCTCAATCGCAATCTCAAGCAGAGCAGCCTCTTTCAAGTGACCTCATCGCTATCTTCCTCACCTCAGTTGGAGCAATTGTTCCAGCTTTACAGCCTAGAGTACCCGACGAAGACGGTTTGACTATCGCTGAAAGGCAATTCAGGAAGTCTCAGCCACAGTTCAACATTAAAGGTCCATCCAACGACGCACGTTCCAACCCATCTCAGCCTACCTCTCCGATCTGGGAAGAGCTGCGTATCGTCGTTCAAAAGCTAGGACTCAATCTCGAGAGGCTGGCTTTCGAAAGGAGGTCCGCTCCAACCTCTGCCGTCGCCACCAACTCTCCCCTCGCGGCTTTGGAGACTCAACGAGATGCAGCAGTCGACGAAACTCGATCAGCAGCCATGTCTACTGGAGCTTTCGTCATGTTCGTCTACCTCTCTGCTTTCGATTCTTCGTCCACCATCAAAGACTGGGACTCGGCTCTAGCGAAGGTGCACCTTCAACTTTCTCTCCCTTTGCTGCTCGCTGCCTTCGGTTCAAGTGCTCAAATGCCAGCAGCCGGATTTGGTGCTGGAAAGAGCGTACCAGGGATGCGGAGCGTTCTCACGGACTCGGCTCTCCTCTGGCTGCAGTGGTGCTTCGACGCTTTCTCTCGAGATGCGTCAAAGACATTCCTCCCCGAGGGCCTTGTCTTGGTGCTGATCCCTGCTCTTTCGGTTCACGCGGCCTTGTCTCCAAGTCCAACAACCAGACACATGTCCTTCAGATTGGTGGCTTCTATCCTCGATCGTCACACAGAGGATGCCATCTTACTAGACATTCTTTACGATATGGTTGCCGAGACCCCCTTTCCGCAATTGAGGGATGCAAGTACTAATCTCATCCGAGAATTGGTGGGATCTCGTCTTCCAATGGTCAGCTCAACCTCAGATTCTGGTCCAACTTCTTCTCTGGCTTCTCGTAGACTGCTGGAAGTGCTAGGAGAACACCTCTTCGCCCTTCCAGACGACAAGTCTCTCCCTTCAGCTGTCGAACCTCGTCAAGAAGGCTTTGATCAAGCTAAGCATGCTACTATGACCTACCTCGAAGAGAACTCGTCAATCTTGACTTCTGCCTCTGGGGTGTACTACTTCTTGTTGAAGAGAGACCAAACCAATCTCGTGAGTTCGCTCTATCACGCTCAGCAACCTGATCCGTCGTTCTGGACTCCAACTCACCTCTTTCCTCTTTCTCTTTCAGACCGGGATACGAGACCCTGCTCATCTCGAAGCAGTGGAGAAGCGATTTCTGTCTCCTCTCCGAGCTGGCATCAATGCTTGGTGCCCGATTTTCGCAGAAGATATCAAGGCCTCAAGCCCTTTACCTTCCAACTCAGAAAGCGATTCTCAATCCGCCTTGACTCTTCTTCAAGTCTTGCAACTCTCTATGAACAGCATCGATGAAGCCGTCAAGTCGTTGAAGTGACCGCCCTACCTCTTTCTCGTCATTCTTACTATCTCCAACTCTATCGCCTTTTCATACATACACATATCATGTCTCCTTAATGTCTCCGTCTCACACCAAACATTCAACGAAGAAAAGGTCCTTTAGATTTCTGTAATCCCCTTTACTCTCCACTTCCGTATCAAGGTTTCAAAGCAAATCAAGCTAACAATCTACATCCAACCTTTTTCAATTACAATACATCGTATTCAGTCCTGTTGTTTGATGTTCCCGTGGAAGAAGAGATCGTGAAAAGATTGAAATTTTGTTCTCTCGAGGCGAGAGAAAGCGAGACAGGAAGAGCATATGATGTTACAAAAAAGTAGAGAGTGTCCGTTAAGTGCGAGATAAGTTAAAGGGTAATCCAGAGCAAAGATTAGTTAAAAAGATAGAAATGATGAGAAAGGAATGCGAGAGTTTTGGGAAAGCCGAGCGCTTCTGAAATGTACCAGAGATTTCGAAGGACTCGATGAGAGAATGAGAGTGAGAGGTAGTAAAAGAAAGACTGAGAGAGCAGTGTCGTTCTGGGGCTTGAAGTAAGAATTCAATCTCTAGAAGGAGCATCGCCTTCTCCAACGTAATTACTGAAGAGAGCATTTCTTCCACAGTCAGAGTTGAACATAGCATTTGCGTTGTGACCAATTCCCTTTACAACACAGTTGCGATGATTGAAAGAACCTCCAGAGTTGATGCTTTTCAATCCATTGTTCTTCAAAGTCGTGTAACCGTAGAAGTTTGAAACGTTGTTTGAGCTTCCAGATAGCATGTTTTTGTAAGCCCAGTAGGCGTAATTTCGGTCTCTTCGGTTCTCTCCACCTTGAGCTTGAGCTGGTGAACGAGGAGAGATATAGAAAGATAAAGGAAAAGGGAGATGGTCAGCAGAGAATCCCCAGTGCTCAAGATGGAGCTGGGAGTTGGGAGCTGGGAAAACCCATGTAGAACAATGGAAGGGGGACTCACCTTCGCAGCTTTGGTCTCCAAAATGGCTAGAAGCGTAGGTGTCGTCTGTTCCAATCAAAGTCACGACATCTCTTGAAGCGTATCGTCTGAGTTGGTAAAACAGTGAGAAAGAAGTCGATGCGCAAGAGATAGAAGTCTGCGTCAGTTTCCAATTCCAAATTATGAAAGCAAGAAGTCCAGAAGAATCAGATCGAGAGAAGATAAATTTAACTCACTTGAACATCGCCTCGTCGTTAGTCCAATGACTATCGACGTAACTAGGTCTATTTTGAGGTCCATACATCCAATTGTTGTAATTCGAACAAGAGCCCTTATCCAGACTCTTGCTAGTCCTAGGTCTAATGGTGTTGAGGTAAGGATTGGTAGGAGAGTTGGCGGCGACGTATCTGATAGGTAGAGGTGGATCGTCTGAAACTAGAGCATAACGGGCAACTGTGCTTCCTCCATCAGAGTGACCGATGATTGAAATCTTCTCCATGTTGGGATAGATAGATTTGTCACTGAAGACTTTGATGAGAGCGTCATAATAATCGTAGGTAGAACAAGATCCGGCTACTGAGTTTGATCCTCCAATCCAAGAATTCGTGTCTTGCCAGGCTAGATTCTTGGTTGCTTGATAGAAGTTGTTCTATTTGAGTTTGAAAAGGGGAAAGAGGAAAGGTAAGGTCTCTGGGCTGAAAGAAAGGAGAGGTTACTTCTTCGATCTCTCGCCTGCACCCTGTAACTCACCTGGCCACTATCCGAAGGCAAGTAGAAGCCACCAGAAACCAGAACTCTCTTCTCTCCAATCAAGTTAATGACGTCACTATAGGCTCTATCCATATCTCTGGCCAGGCCATGTTGCACGATGAAAGCGTGAGTCGAAGTTGAAGGCTTGTTATTGAAAGCCCAAGCCGGATTTACGAACATAGGCACAGTTAATCTAGAATTCGAGCAAGGTTTGAATTGAACCAGAGTAGCACGATCAGGTCCTGGAGGACAGGTTGAACAGGAATCATCATCGTTCGATCCCGAGCCACTGCCTCCGTTTCCATCACTAGGACCTTCATTCCTCGTGAATCCATAAGAACTCTTAACTCCTCCTTTATCAAATGAAGTCTCAGATTTCGAAACTTTCCCGCCGTATAAAGCGCAAACTACATTCCCACTTTTGTTCTCGATTGGATGAAAGAATCCACAACCTTTCTCCGCTTCGCACAACGAAGCGCATTCATCTATTTGATCTTGATTCAAAGTTTGAGACGATAAAGTCGAACGATCCAAATATTGACCAGTTGAAGAACCATAACTTAATCTTGAACCATCTTGACCCCAACTGAATCGATAATTTTGAGGTGGATTAAAATTTGAATTGTAACGTTTGTTATAGGGGTTGCTTCTGTTTGAGTTTGAAGTTGAAGAGACTGCGGAAGAGATGAAGCAAAGAGAGAGTAAAAGAGAGAGCGCGCACCGCATCGAATCCAAGAGAATGAGGGGTATAGATAACTTGAAGGGACTGGGGAGAAAAGAGAGTGGATGGGGAGTGGATGAAGAAAGAAGAATCAAGGTTTGGTGGAAAGAGATTGGACCTTGCTAGCGCAAAACTGGATCCGTCGGACTGTGAAGACGCGTTTCTTGATACTCTCCTCGTTGATCTGTCAATTCACAGCAGAATCAATTTTACTTCTACTTCTATGTAATTCACAATCTTCTACTTCTCTTATCTTCGAGGGTCATGGGTCCTTGATGAAGAGGTTCGATGGTACCAAACTTCTCCAGGGTGTTCCAGAAAGTAAGTGAGTGGGATCAGAAGCAACGAAGAAAGAGAGACGAGAATCTACATTATGTACCGAAGATTTTAAAAACCTACAAGAATGAGAAAAGGCAAGGCAAAAGAAAGGTGAAGAAGGTGTCCTAAGAAACAGAATAGTAGCTGAGAGGTTCATCTATTCGAGAAGAATTAAAGGAGAAGTGTCGTGGGTATCGTTATTTCGTAAGAGTCATGAAATGTTCGTTGAAATGTTCATTATTAAACTAGAGTGTTAGAAGATAGATTAGGATTTGAGATCAAGCAGCTGAGTGCCTCTCCAGGCTAATCATTCGAAGTTCCAATTCCATTTTCACTTCCATTGACTTTCTCCCCTCTAACACTTTCATCATTACTAAGTTCAGCTTCTTCATCATGATCTAAATTATGACTGAGTTCCTTTTGATGTTCTCTAAACTTTGAACTTGGATTTGAATTGATGATTTCTTCTTTCTCTTTTTTCTTTTTCTCTTCCAGATCTTCGACAGGTTGATCATCAGATTTGCTCAAGATCTCAGATTTAGGTAAAGGAATTGAACTAGCTAAAGAAGCATTTGAAGTTGGACCTTCATCAATGATACTTAAAACCTTCCCATGTCTTTGATCTTGATCTTCCTTCAAATTCGAGGACTTGTTAGATTTATCTTTGTTTTTCTTCTTTGAACTAGTATTTGAAGTTGGATTTAAATTGTTAACAGCATGAGAGACTTTCTTTCTAGAGACTGAAGGACCTAATAAATCATCCGGACCATTCTTCTCCAAACTTTGGTCTAATTCCTCTTCATCAAAAAGAGCTGAAGAAGGTCTTTCTTCCTCTTCATCTTCAATAACAGTCTCATCTCCCTCATTCAAAGCCTCGTCAGAGTTAATTCCCAACCCATCCTTTGCTTCTTCTCTTTCCTTTTCCTTCTCTTTCTCTTTCCCACTCGCACTTCTAGGTAAACCAACAATTGGTGTACTAGGACTCATAATTCCCATTCCACTTGGACTCATTTCACCTCCTAAACCTAATCCACCTCTATCTCTATCGTCAGAACTTAAGAAGTTGGAACCGATTCCATTTCCAGTTTGTAAGATGCTGAAAATCTGATCTTCGGTTCTTTCTGGACCGTATGAATTGAAGGGATCTGGAATTGAGGATAAGAGTGGTTCTAAGATTGGATCTGAAGAACCTTTGGAGGTCAAACGTTCGGAGATGTCCAGGTGAGAACGTGTTAGGAGAGCCACCTGAGAGAGGGGTAGGAGAGAGTGATTAGCAAGTGGCTTATCGTCTACTCGAGAAGTAGCTCAACTTTGCATGAAGTTGCGTGCTTGGATATACCTTCCATCCTTTTACTTGTTTATTCAAGCGAGAAGTCTTAAAGGCTTGTCAAAGCTGTGTGATCCATCTCCGACCCTTGCACCAACATTGGACCCCCTATCATCTGCAAACAGACTCACCTTTTCCATGACCAACTTCCAACATTCCTCCTCACTCTGTAACAATTCATGGTAGTAGTCACTCTTCAATCTATCGATTTCTTCCACCTGCTCTTGTAATTCATTCAAAGCTTTTCTAAAACTATTCAAGTCTCTCTCCTTTTTCCTACCATTCTTCAAATTCCTCATTTCCGTGTCTTTTAGAACTTTGGATTTCTCAGCCAAAAGTTTCTCATTAGTCAAAGATCTTTCGAAATTAGCTGCATTGTAAACGTCGAAGTGATTAAGAAGTGGGATTGAGAAATCTTTCCAAAAGGAATCTGCTAGTACTTGATTGTAGGAAGAGATTAGATAGTATAAACCACTCAAAGCTTGTAATTGAGATGAGGATTCATGTGAGCCCTTTAAACGAGAACATTCATCTAAGGCTGAAGCTAATTCTGATGATGAATTTGCAAGTGAAAGAGTTGAATTGGTGTATGATTTTGATGCCGAGAGTAATCTCTGATAGGCTAGAGTTGAAGATGAAAGGTCTTTTCTTGTGATGGTTATGTGGGGTCCAAAGGGATGATCAAATTGAGTCGCAGAAGTCGTAGACGATCGAATAGAAGATGGTCCAACCATAATCGAATAGGATGTTAGGGTTAGCAGGACAACCTCAGGTGGAACAACAACACTGCACCACCCAATCTTCCGTTCCCCGCACGACAGCCAATTGACAATTATGGAGGCCTTAACTTTGGGAGTCGCTGCAATGGAAAGAAAGGTTAGTACAATATTCTTACTCACAGTCACAGTCACAGTAAAGAGAAGGGTGATCTCGGTAATGGTCCTCACAGCACAGCAGATTCACTTTCCACTCTCCACCCTTCTCACAGGCTCGATCCAAACCGATGCACAACATTCTGAATAGAATCTTAGCCAACAAAGAACTCAACGTTAACATTATCATCTTTGGAGACAAAGTGTTATTAGATGAACCAGCTTCAGCTTGGCCAATAGTTGATGTTCTAATCTCTTTCTTCTCAACCGGTTTCCCTTTAGACAAAGCCATAGAATACGTTGATTTAAGGAAACCAATCTGTGTAAATGATTTAAGATTACAAAAGGTTTTATGGGATAGAAGAGCTGTACTTTCAATCTTGGATAGCGTAGGAGTTCCAACTCCCAGAAGAATTGAGTTGGATAGAGATGGTGGTCCTATCAAATCTCTGGGATTGGATGATGTCATTACTAAGGATATCAAGAAAAGATTAGGATTGGATTTAAGTAAAGGTAGAGAAAAGGAATTGGTTTGTAAGTTGAAAGATGGGGATGAAGACGTTTTGTTGATTGGAGACAGAGAAATCAGGAAACCTTTCGTTGAGAAACCGGTCAGTGGAGAAGATCATAATGTTTACATTTACTTTCCTAAGAATAGAGGAGGTGGGGCTAGGAAACTCTTCAGAAAGGTGAGTCAGAAGTGCTCTTGGGAAAGGCGGCGGGGTTGGAAGAAGGTCTGGGAAACGTTCCCTCTATTAGAGAATCTCTCTTCTTGAAAAAGATCATCTCCGTGCTCTTCCTTACCTCTATCTTTTCCAATCCTTTATCCAATCCTACCCGTCTTCAGGTCGGAAACAAATCTTCCGAGTACGATCCAACTCTCTCCTCTCCCCGAACTGAAGGTTCCTACATTTACGAAGAATTTATGGACGTAGATAACGCTGAAGACATCAAAGTTTATACCATTGGACCTTATTTCGTTCATGCTGAAGTCAGAAAATCACCAGTCGTAGACGGTTTAGTCAAAAGAAATCCAGATGGAAAGGAAATTCGTTACATCACCAAATTGACTGAGGAAGAAATCAAAATGGCAACTAATATCACCAAAGCTTTTAAACAGAATATTTGTGGGTTCGATTTGTTGAGAGTGGGAGATAAAAGTTATGTCATTGATGTTAATGGTTGGAGTTTTGTTAAGGGGAATGATTTCTATTATGGTGAGTTTTGAGATGAGAGGCAAGTGAAAAGGGAAGATTCCATTCGGCTAGTCTGTTTTCAGACCTCCCCCTCTTTTCTAAAGCAATTCGATCACTTTTTATTCCCTAGACAAATGTGCCGAAATCCTAGGAAAGTTCTGTAGAACTTCAGGTCCACGTCGACCAATCTCAAGAGCTGGTTCAATTTCTTCTCTCTCATCAACTTCTTCAGAAGAAGAACAACCGGTTAACGGTTCTTGGATTTTAAAAGCTAATGTAACGGTCTTTCGTCATGGTGATAGAACTCCAAAACAAAAACTTAAAAGATCTTTTAAAGTTTCGGATCCTTGGTCAAAACCTCTTATCGATTTATTACAGGGTAGAAGAGAAGAAATCATCCTCAGAACTCAACTAGAACTAGTTTCGGAAGCAGTTGATAAAAGTAGAGAGTTATTAAAAGCTTGGGGAGAAGAAAATGGAGAGGATACAAATGAACAAGAGAAAGATTTAAAGATTATTAGAGATTTGATTGAGAAAAAGAAGGAACAGGCTGGAACTAAGATTCAGATGAAACCTGGATTCAAGAAGGAGAAGAAGGAGAAGAAGGAGAAAGAAAAGGAGGAGGATGAAGACATTGAAGAGGGAGAGGGAGAAAAGAAAGAGAAAGACTTGATGGAAGATGGAACTCAAGAAGAGGCTGTAAAGGGCAAGAAGGAGAAGAAGGAAGGAGAATTGGAGAAAATGCAGTTGATTTTAAAATGGGGTGGAGAGGTGAGTAATCCTACAAGATTAGAGCTGGACGAAAGATTTTGATTGCTGCGAAGCTACTTCACTGACAATTACTCCCTTACTTTCCACTTGTTTTTTTTTCATTTTTTTTTTTTAATCCTCAGTTTTCTCATGCAGCTCGTCATCAAGCCAAAGACTTCGGTCAGAATATGAGGAGAGATCTCATGATCATGTGTCCTGCCGCGTTGAAGAATTGTACCGTGAGTTGGAATTGCTAGCTTCCCAATATTTCTTCTTCAGTCCTCGAAAGTCCTTTCTTCTGAACTTCCACTTTTACATGAACTTCTTTCACTTCAGATCTACACCTCTTCCGAACGAAGAGTAACAGCTTCAGCAGAAATCTTCGCTTCATCATTACTAGATGATCCAGAATCACCTTCTTCAACTCCTCTTCAACTTATGATTCGTAAAGATTTACTCGATGATTCAAATGCTGCTAAAGATTTAATGGACGCAACTAAAGACAAATTGAAAGCTTCTTTACGTCCAGATTCTTCTGAAACTTTAATTGAACCTCCTCCTCATTGGCCTAAAGATTTACCTCTTCCTCCAGAACTTGGAAAAACCATCGCTGACTTACTAAAAAGCTTAGGTGAAACTATGAGAGAGAATTATAAGAAGAAAGGCGAAGGAGTTGAGAAGATTCAAATGAGATGGTGTACTCATGAGAACCCGAGTCTTTTCAAAGAGAGATGGGAGAAACTTTTGAGTGATTATGAAGAACAACCTCATGATCCTTCTAGGGTGAGTCATTTTACTCCTCTCGAAGCCTTTGCTAAGAGATCCCTCGGCTTTCTCTTTCAATCGAAACTGACCTGAGCCTCTTCATCTTCCCTCTCTCCTTCAGACTTCTGAACTTTACGATATGATCTGTCATGACGCTCTTCACAATAGGATCTTCTTGGAAAGCATCTTTACCTCGAGTTCAGATCCAGCCGAGAAGAAGTTGGACAGGCTTCATCAGCTTTACAGAGCTACTTTAGCTTTGTTCAGCTATGTCTGTCCTCGAGAGTACGGAATGACTTCAGAAGAGAAGGTGAGTAAACGATCCGCAATGCTCATCGACTCGTTTTCTTAAGTACTCTCGAGTGCAGAGGTGAGAAGGAATCGCACTCGCTGACTCCAGCTTATCTTCTCTCTCTCCTTTCGGTCTTCTAGGAAGCGATCGGGCTTCTGACTTCAATGCCACTCTTGAACTCCATCATCAACGATCTCAAAGCAACTGAAGGTACCAAAGGTTTGTGTTCTCTCTACTTCACCAAAGAATCTCACATTTGGACTCTTTTGAACTTGATTCTAGCATCCGAACTTCCAGTAGTAATGGAGAAGATTCCGCCTTTGGATTACTTCTCTTCAATTACCTTTGAAGTCTACGAACGATCTGGTAACAACAATGGCAATGGTAACGGTGGATCATCTTCATCATCATCTTCAAGAACTGGATCTCCAACTTCGATGTCAGAATCTAATTCACCAGAGAAGGAGTCTCCAAAACCAGAACCTGAAAGATCTTTACTGATCACTTTATCAGAAGGAGCTCATTCTTCAAATGTTCTTTCTATCACTTTAGACGCTAGACATGCTTTAACTCCTCTTCCAAGAAGACCTTTAACTACTCATATGGATCTGGATGAAGCTATAAGGAAGTTGTCTGCTCACTCGCTCAAATCTGAGAAACTTGGAGATACCGATAGAGGTCAAATTGAGGGAGATGCGGTTTACTTTGGTGGTTCAGATCAAGAGCAAGGAGTCCTACCAGTGAAGCCGAACAGAAGAGGATCCGGAGATACGGACAGAGGCTCGATCATTACTGTTGGAGACAGATAGAGGTTGTCGAGCGATGTCGATGATGGGGGTGGATCGTTTCGGGGGTCAAGCCTTCTCGGCTTGTGTCTTTTGCATTGTCTCGTCCTCGTTTTTTGTAAACAATTTCTTTTCTGCTCATATAGACTATCGTAATAGACAGTTTGCATTTCCATTACTTCAATGCATGAAGATGCTATGACGAGGCTGCGACTAGCCTTGAAGTTGGAAGGCTCGCTCGTTGCTCGTCATGCCAGGCTTAGAATGAGCGCAGTAGCTTTGGGAAAGATTGACGGGTCCGGAACCTTCAGAGGCTCAGATAAGAGCTTGGAGAGTAGCAGTGCGAAGAGAGTTACTGAGGTGCGATGAATGTTAAAGGTACGTGTTTGCGAGAGTCTGGGAGATTCAAGAGTCATAGATCATGCTTGAAGTACAAAAGGTGAACTCAACGTAAGATTCGCGCCCCTTTAGCCTCTCCACTTTGTGCGCAAGATTTTGGATCCGCCTCGTTGTTTCATCATCGTGATGAGCCTTTTGACGCGAATAGTTTGATGACTTTGAGAAGAGACGTTGTTCAGTCGAAGGTCGAGATAGTACCCTTGTCCCCCCCCTTTTTTGTCACGGATTGGCTGGAGATACTTAGTAATGTTTCCCTTAACCGTCCTCTAGACTTCGGAAATGGGATTTCCTGCACACGATCTAAAGCGTCTCTGTCTATCAAAGAGGCGATCGCGGAGAAGATTGACAACCCACAGCCCTCTGAACTTGTCTCGTCAAAAAATGGTCTCTTTCTGGGATGACTTTGCGTTGAATCACTCTCCTGATCCGCTTAGAGAGAGAAGTTGGAGATCTAGAGTAGAGTAGAAATCAGAGCTCTTAATCGCTTTCTGAGCTCCAAAGGCCGATTTACTGCAGCGGTCAGCGATTCGAGAGAACGCTGGTGGCGAAGTGCCTTCTTTCCTCAAACCTATTAACGGTAACGGAGATAAGGCCACGTTCCTCCCCTCCTCCAACTCACTTGGAGAGTCGGAAATCTTGCTCGTTTGCTGAGAGGCCCCTGACTTTAGAACGGGCCTTTTGTGAGCTTGAGAGAAAGACCAAGAAAAGAAGGGAAAGTAAATTGAACAAGATGAGCATTAGCAAGAGCAGTGTCTATTTTAAGTAGAGACAAGGGTGGGTAAATTGAAAGTCTAGGGAACTTTGATGTCTTGGGCCGGAAAGCCTCCTCTGCTGAAACCTTGAGATACAACTCATTCGAGTCCATTGAAACGGTCGAGGTATTCTCAGTCTCTCTTGATTCCATCACCATTTGCAATCGGTTTTAAGGTAGAAGTTGTCTTCGGTTTGTTCCTTTTCGAGTTCCCAGAAGAGAGATAAGAAGAGACGAAGAATTGAGCGAAGAGAGCTAGGAGTGGCTGTTGATGATAGGAAAGTAGGGAAAGTGGTCAGAGGACAAGTCTGCGAGGTCTAGTCGAATATAATGAAGAGAAAGATACTAACCAACATGTAAAGGGTATTGACATGCAACGCCAGCTTAGCCCCAGTAGTCTGTAGGCAGGTTTGTGGATCTTCCGATAACGATCGTTCGAGAGCGTAGGCAACGAAAGGAGCTTCTGATCCTAAGTTTAGAGAAGAGAATGAAGGCGAAGAAGAAGATGAAGAGAAGAAAGTCGAGGAGATCCATTGTTTTGAGGCCGACATTTGAGTTGAGGCAGCGTACTTGAGGACTGAAGTTGGATCTAAGGATGTTAAGAAATAGAGATTCGTGAGGATTGTCCCTGGGAAGTAGCGAGAGAAGGAGAAATACAAGAAGTCAAAGATCGAATCAAAGCAGAGCTAGAGAAGCCTTTCAGACTCACCAGAAGCGATCTGGGCGATCTGTGATTGGCAGAAAGAGAAGTGAGGGTGAATGTCAGAAAAGCGTTGCCCCGGAAGTTATCGTGAGGTGGGCACTTACCTGCAATGTAGTCAGGTTCCTTTTCAGAGCTCGAGGAAAGGGAATCTTAACAGCCGAGCAGAAGTAGTAGGCATACATGAGAGTATGAACAAACGAATTGAAGACGCAAAAGACCCAAACCGGCTGAGACCTAAATCTAACAGCAATCCACATAGCAATGAGAGCACCAGTATGATGATACCTTTGTAAAACTCCGATCTGCTTTCCTTTCAAAGTGAGAATTAAAGAGTCTATCACTTCGTAGTACTTCGAAAGGTAGAAAAGATAAGAGTAGAAACTTAGAGACGTGGCTTGATTGGTTGGCATTGAACACAGAGAGAGTTTGAGACCTGAGAATAGAAGAAAGTTATATCAGAAGTTGAGAAGAGAAGTGGAAATGTTTCTTTAGCTGACGCAAGATGAGGCAGGAGGAGATTTGAGAATTTGTGATTCACGGGCCGAAGGCGACTTCAACTTAGCTGACCTCCCTTGCAAAGAAGCTCTACTGAATTCTACTTCAGCTCTGGGGAAGGGATCTTGCCAATTGCAAAGGATAGATCTGGAACAAAGATGCCGCCAGCCACCACCACCCACATCTTCCTAAACCCTTTGCCGAGTCTTGCAACTTCTACTCACCTTGCCAACCTGCCAACCTCCAACCCTGACTGAAGAAATCGACAACATCAGGAGCCATCTTGAAGAAAGTGAGAGCTGAATAAGCAGCCAGAAGAAGATTATGAGCCACTACCAAAGCTAGCAAGATCTTATTCTTCTTTACCCAATCCTTCCCACCATTGTTTTTCGACCATGAGTTGGCTATCTGACCGGCTATCAGATAGAACAAGCAGAAAGAGAATAAGAATGAAGGTTGAAGTGTGAATTGATAGAGATTGGGGGATATCAAAGAAGTGAAGAGTGGATTGGTTGGATAAGGTGGATAAGAAGATTTGGAAAGAGTTGAGGAGATTGAGAAAGGTGAAGTTTTGGGATCCAAAGGTAATGCGGAAGGGAATAGAAAATCCATCTTAAGTCTTGAATCTTGAATCTTACTGGAATGAAATCATAACCTGAAGCTTTGTGGTGGAAGAAGAAGTTGAGAATGAACTGATTCGGTGGTAATGCAATCTGAAGATCTGAAGCCTGAAGCAAATTAGATAATCAGCAATCGACGCTACTAGCACTGATCCTCTTCCCAAAAGATTTGTAATTTATAGTTTCCAATTGCAATGTTTCAATTTAAATTAGATCCGCAAGAGAAAGAGAAAAGCAGAAGAGAGCCACCGCTGAAGTGCTGAAGCTATAGCAAGATCAATTCCCATCCCCCGTTCTCCCCAGAGTTTATCTCTTCAGTTCGTCTTCCACCAGATCAAACGAAGGTCTGTCCGTATCTAACCATCGAGCCAATCTATGGAGCAAGTTCTCCCTGCTGGGGTTTCTCTGTCATCTGTCTCGTTTAGGAAAAGATTGTGGAAGAAGGATCCGTGAAACGAGAGAAGGTTGGAGGACCTGCCTTTAGAGGAAAACCGTCAAGTCACAGCGACTTCCAATTCAACCCTGTAGATGTTAAACCATTCGAAAACGTCTCGGTTGGGGTATTTGCTTACAGTTTGGATGAGAACAAGAAGAAAATCTTCGAGGTGAGTGGTCTCTTCGTCTTATATCGATACTCGAGACTCGAGAGTCGAATGCAAGATCTAAAGTTAAGCCTTCTTTTCAACACCTTTCCACTCCTTTCGATGAAGCCTAAACTGATAGCAATTCTCGTCATCAAATTTGACTCTATAAATGCAGTCAGCTCGTCAGGGCCCAAAGATCTAACTGGAACAAGATTATTGGAGAAGCGATGTCATCCTTTCGTCGACGGAGCTCCCTCTCCAATTCCCAAATCTCTACCACATGAAGGTCCCCCTTCAAATCCTACGCCTTCTACCCGAGTAATTCGGTCTTTCCATTCTGCTAGGGGCGGTCAAGGAAGGATTAACTCTGGACCTCCGAACAGAGGCAGCTGGAGGGATTCTTCTGCTCCAAATGGAGGCCACCCAACGCCTTCAGCTTCGGAGTCTTCTTGGTGGAGACGCTAGCGAGGGGAATCAAGATTGTCTTATTGGCGGCGCTTTCAAGAGATGAAAGTCTATGGGGTAGCGTGTTGAACGCTTTGTCTTGGAATGGGTGATGAAGGATGGGTCCGATCCGAAAGATCAGGTCAGGGGTTGTCTCGTTTTGACAAATTGACTCATGACAAATTTTTGATTTACTGATAACTGCCGAATAAAATAGAGGAAACTGGACCAGAAGAGAAGGATCTCTTCTCTTTCTCTTTCACCTTCTCCTTCTCGAAAGTGTGCCCTCAAAACCCATAGTTTCAGACATCTCATCCGACCCCCTTTTGCCTCTTCTTGAACTTCATCAAACTCAGTCCCTTTTGAATAGTGACAGCATTCTGAATGGACCTCTTTGAACCCATCTACCAGACGAAACCCTGGAAAGCTAGAGGACTTTGGTGTCGTTGAGCTACTCGAGCGCAGGGAATTCGCACCCATCCATGAGCCTTGAATGAGGCTTCGGATAGCCTTTGAAGATCAATCACCCGATCTGGGGGTCGAACCCTGATTAGGAAAAGCTGCCAGGCAGGCGAGAAGAGCGATGCGTGATGATGAGAGAGGGGCACTTGACGAAGGGAAGAGACTTCGAGCGAGCTCCCAGGTCCTTAGATAGCTGATTGGGCATCCCAGTGGGCAGTATATTCTTCGAGATCAGTAGAGCTGCTGAGGCTAGAGGCTGTTGATCTCCTGGGGCGACCTTGATCAAGCTTCTTAAATCTAGTTCGCTTTTTTCATGTCTTCCTTAGTTCACACGCAGAATGTTGAGCTTAGCTCTGTAAACATGTTTACATTGAGTCATGACAATTTTGGTTTTTTTCTTCTCTAATTCCCGAATCTCAAATCCCAACTCGCTCCGCCTGTCACCATCCCATCTCCTTAGCTAACCCGGAAGGAATCAAAACAGGCTCTGACTTTTCTCCAAATAGTTCACTGTGAGGAGAAGCGAAATGAAGCCCGAGTTCAGTTCACGTTGGCGGCGTTGTAGCTTCTTCAAGGTAGATATGAATGGTCGAACACTCTAGC
>JAAVVG010000056.1:0-23301 GCA_012976225.1 Golubevia sp. BC0850
GGGGTCGCATCCACCCGTCCACCGAGATGACTTCAGTCTGAGATCTGGGTTAGTTTTCTCGTGCTGTGAGCCATGTTTTAGGCTAAACAGATTCCGTTTCCAAAGTCTGGAAAATTGTGTTTGTGGTCGTCGCCCAAATCGAGACCGCGAACCTCGTAGAGTTCACAAGGGGAAAAAAGAGGGAGGGGAGGAAGGGATAGATGTTGGCGCATTAGCGAAAGGCGCATCTCTAGCTGAAGCTATAGCAGAAGCATCTCTTTTCTGTTGAGAGGAAAAGTGAAGATGATCGGTGTGCGACGTGAAGGCCCAATCGTAGTGAGGTGAAGGGAAGTTGCGAGATTGGTTTGTGTACAGTACTTCACTGTTTTCACAGCTAGCTTTCCCGTCGCTGGATTCAAGCAACGTGTCTTATCTTTCCTCGTCATCAACAAAGCAGGAATGCTCTGAAGACTGCTCGTTACAAGCATCCTACAGAAAACTGGTGGTTCACGGAATTTACCAATTTTTCAACGGTAAAACCCGTGCCAGTCCCCGTCCAGAGAGAGAGGATTTGATATGGCCATTCAGATCCAAAGCCTTCCAAAACTTTCAGATCTGGACCTTGTCCCAATCTCGCTCTCAAAAGAAAGAACGAAGAATGGTCCTTTGAACCCTTTCAGTCCAGCTGAAAGAGCTCCTTTGCTTTTTTTTCGCTGTTTCCAAGACAGCTACTAGCGTTTCCACTGATTTCATGAAGTGTGTTTAATTATCAAGTCTCGCCGAATAAAAGAGCACAATGTCTCAAATCACAGCTCGAAAACGATCATCAGGGTTAGACACCTCATCGAAACAGGCCATGGCAGATAAGAACGAAATCTTACCCCCATAGAGGCGACTATGTGATGCTCAAGCGGAGGCGAGATAACGATAGGGCCCCTTTGAATCCCGAGCCCTTCAGAGCTACAAGATTCGAGCCTTGTCCCAACCTAGCTCTCAAAGAAGAGAGTGAAGAATGGTCTTTGACATTCCCTCGACGAGAGAAGTCGAGAAGAGGTTGTTTGAAGTATAGAGTAGGGGAGAAGAGAGGTGCAAGCGGAGGTGAGAAGGAGTGGCGAAGTTGGAAGAAGGAGAGAGAGTGATGAGAAAGGGGAGAAAGAAGTTTTATTTTACTGCGATTGTGCGCTCCTCTCAAGGGAAGCGACGACTCGAAAAGGAAAAGAAAAAGTGTAAGCCGGATCAGCTTGGTGTGAAAAGAAAAAAAAATCAGCCCGGCCTGAAGGTGAGACAGGGGGAGGACGCGTTGACGAGAGACTCCACGCTGGCATCCACGCATCCAGCACGATAAGGTCCAGTCCGAGATTTCTTCTCTCTTTTCCATTTTCCGGCCTATCCAAGTCTCTCTAGACTTCGGTTCCAGAATCGGAAACACCGGAGTCAGAATGGTATCAGCGGCTGGCGGGAAGAAAGCTATAAGAACAAGGGGTGGTGGGTGAGGCGACGTGATTGATTCTGGTTTGTTTTGCAAAACTTTCAACTCAAGCAGGTCCATGAGTCAAGAACTGCCAATTACCTGGATTGTCCAGGAAAGAAATAGAAGAGGGAAGATTTCAAAAGTACTGTGTCATTCCGTCCGTACTATAGTCTCTCGCACTCCGGGATCAATCAGCGATGATGAGGCCTCTGAATTCTGCCTCGCAGCCATGACTGGAGCTTTCGGCTTCTACTCTTCAACAGGCAGCGATCAAAGCCCCGAGCCCCTTCAGTCAACTTCAAAAGCGGGAAAAGGACAATCACTCGTCATTCTGGGAGGAAGCTCAGGAGTAGGGCAACACGCCATTCAATTGGCTAGATTCAGAGAATTTGGAAAGATCTTCACTTCTTCAAACTCAAAAGCATCAGGAATACCTTCAAAAGATCAGGCTGCGGAAAACAAAACGAAACACTGGTTCATGAGGTCCGAAAGGGAAAGGTCCCTAGGAAGTTTTTCAAATAGGAAAAAATTTAACAAAATCTATTAAAAATACAAGTGCTCTTCAAATCAAATGATAAAGCAGGTTAGAAAAGTCAAATCTACAGCTTCTTTAGAAAGCCATATTATTCCTAACCTCATCACCCTTAGCTTTCCCACCAGCATGATACCTCCCTCCTTTAGCCGCATTCGATTTCTTTCCATGATGCTTAGCAGCTTTTTTCTCTACTCTGAGTTTCTCAGCTGCAACTCTTTGAGCGACCAATCTTGGATCTCCATCTGCCAAAGCTTTCATTGCAGCTCCCTTTGAAGGAATCCCAGAAGTTTTGGCCTTTGCTTTGATAGAACGTTTAGATTTTGGTTTCTTGGAAATGGGAAGAGTTTTTGCTGTTCCTTCCGCTTGTTCTGATTCTTCTTGATCTTCATCTTCATCTTCGGATTCTTCTTCTTCCGAATCTTCGGATTCTTCTTCCTCCACAGTTTCCGTTGGTTGGCCTTCCCCTTCTGGTTTCTTGATGTTCGTTGAGAGTACGCTTTCCAGAAACTAGTGGTCGAAAAGTGGGAAGCAGATGAGAGTAGAGGAGAGAGATTAGCCTCCGCCCTCTCTCGCAATCTTGAGACTTCAAGGTCCAAGATCCAACAGGAGTCCATCGCTTCGACGTGTCCCATCTGTCAGACTATGACTCACCCTATCCTCTTCCTTCTCCCTCTTACTAGCTCCAGCCCAACCAGAAGCCCTGGCTTCAACGTCCAATTCCAAAATCTCTCCTAAACTTCCATCGTCGACATCTTCCTCTTTCTCTCCTTCCTCTTTCTCTCCTTCCACTTTCTCTTCTCCATCTTTTCCAAGATCTGCAATTCCATCGGTTAATCCATCGACTCCATCTCTTTCTTTCTTCTCCAACGCTTTCTTCTTCTCCTTTCTGATTTTCAAAACCTTGTCTCTGACTTGCATTACTTCTTTGAAGGAAGGAGACTCTTTAGAATGGAATCTAAACCGTTTTCGGAAGAATCTTTGAATGCATTCAACGTCTCGATCGAAGAAGCTGGGGGGCGGGAGGAGACAAGTCAGATTTTCTTGCATCAAATGGGTTGAAATATAGGTTTGAATCACTCACTATTCAGCGTTTTCATGTTGAACGCTAACCATTTGAGGGAAATCAATCAAAATAGGTTTAATAGTAGTACCATCTTGAAAATGAATTTCTTCCTTTGCTTTTTCTTTTGCTTCTCTTCTCTCTTCGTAATCTTCCTCATCCTCATCTTCATTTTCACTTTCTTCTGAATCTTCATCTTCATCTTCATCCTCTTCCTCATCTTGAGTTTTTTCAGTTTCAATCTTAACAATCCTCTGAAAACCATTTCCATTTTCAACTTTTTCCCCCTCCTTTTCCATAAATCCACCTCTTCTTCTATCATCAGCTTGACCTCTCAAATCGAATCCACCATCAACACTTCCACCAGTTCCTTTCTTTTCCATTTCTCTCAATTGTAAGATTTGATTCCCATCTCTTTTCCTAGATCTAGATTCCATTTCTAAATCTCTTTCTGCAACTCCATTTCCATACTCTCCATCTTCTTCTTCTTCTTCTAGAAATGACTCTTTGACCAAGAGATTGAATTCATTGAAATCTCCATGGATTAGACCCGCTCTTGCTAGTTTGACTATTAACTTCATTAGAGCATCGTAGAGTTTTGGGATTTGATCTAGAGGAAGGGAAACGATTTGTCGTAGAGGATAGGCTGGAATTAACGACATCACTATTGAATGTCTGGAATGAGAAATTGGAGTTGGGACTGGGAAGGAGTTTTGATGGAGTAGCTACAAGGGGAAAGGGAAAAGAAGGGGATGATCAGTCAAATGTCTTTTTACCAGATCAAAGCCTTGCGTCTCACGAGGACTTGATATTCGTAGCTTTTCGAAAAAGAAAGAGATCAAAAGAAGAATTCGAAGGAGAGAAAAAGAGGGGGGGACTTACCTGCATAAACTTGAATTCCTTTTCAGCTCCCAATTTACTGAGATACATCCAACTTGCAGACCGTCTGTTGCCTAGATAATCACGTTTTTCCTTGATTTTTCGAAAGGAGATACGACCCAGACGATGGATTTTTAGGATCTGTTGTACGTCAGAGGGAGAAGAACAGAGGTAGATATCTGGAGAGAGGTCGAGGAAAGTTCGAGTTAGAGCAGCGTAATACAAGACGACTCCAGATCAGGAGTCTGGATCTTCAGTAAAGCGGGAGAAGTTGGAAGAGTAGACAGGAATCGAAGAGAGAAGATTCTTGAGAACCTTGCAGTTGTACCCTACTTTGCCGCATTCATACCCACTTGCCAATTCCCAGGCCTCACCTGTCCCTTCTACGTTTGAAGTAGATCTAAGCAATCACTATCAGCTTGATGTTCCTACTGCAAGACCCGACTGCTCTAAATTCTGTTTGGACTCACCACTCTCTTTTCCAACTCCCACTCGATGTCCAACTTTGCCAACAGATTGATCCTCTCTGAATTTCCTGACAGCCAAGAAATCGTAACCACCATAAGTCAACCTGTAACCATCGTATTTCGCATTTTGAACTCTAGCGATCAAGTTTCTTTTGGCCAATTGAGCGATCAATTTGTTGATTCCAGAATGAGCCAAATGAGAAAGTTGAGCTATTAAACCGGTTGGTACGATTTCATGATTCTTTGATCCAATCTCTACAGATCTTAACACTTTAAACTCTTCTACTGTCAAATACCTTAAATCGGTTGCGTCTAATTTCATATTTCTTGGTCGTCGTTGAGAGCAAGAGAAGATTCTCCAGTTGACTTTTTCTGCGGTTCCTTTCCCTAGCGACCGCGGTCGCGGGGATTTGGTGGTGTTTCTCGCGGGCCAAACAATCGTCAACTCCTATTCCCTTATTCTTTTTAACAATCCTTTTCAAGCTCCACTCTTTGATTTCTAACAACTGAACAACTCCGAACCCTGGGCTTGCTCAGTCTCAAGTCCCGATCCGATCCAGCGAGAGAGACGAGAGAGTTACAGCTACAGTTGGCCAGTTGCCCCTCTCTTCAACCTCTACAACTAAACTACTCAACCTTCAACTCCTCTAATCTCCAAACTTCCAAGGATCATGTCAGAGAAACAAGCAACTTACGCACAAGCTGCTTCTTCATCTCGACCAATCTCACTTCAAAACCCAAACACAAGAAAGAGATTACCTACTTTGGCTGAAACTTTAGCTAGAAGGACCGCTCCTCCTGTAGACCTATATTGTTTCTATCTTTTCTTACAGGTTAGTAATCCAAAAAGCATGGAAATATCTCTCTGATGTGTGCTTGGACTTTGGAACGAAGAGACGCTGGAGAGAGAGGTAGGGAGGCAAGTTAAATCGGATGAGGATGGTCAGCGCTTGGGAACCTGAGGACTCACTCTTGGACTCTTGAAGTGGCAATTCAAAACCTACTTTTGTCAGTGATGACCTGAAAAGTCAGAAGAAAACTATGGGGTAGAGGGTATTCAGGAGAGATGGCAAGGATTTGTTAGTTCCCTGCCACTATCCAAACATCTCTTCGAGAGTTCCGTTCTGCCCACGTCTTCTTCGTCTGGATACGAGAGATCGAAGATTTCGAATCCCTGTGAGGAGAGCTCTAAGGGACCGTCAGAGGGGCAGAGGCTGATGAGTCGGAGACGATTTGAGAGGCTCTACAACCAAGCATCTGTTTCCTCAGGAGCAACCTGCAGTCTCTTCGGCTCAGGGGAACAGAGTGTTTTTCATGATTGTATAACTAAGGGTTAGGCCGAGTCTTGGGAAAGAGGGGGGGGGGACTAGTCGTTCAGATAGAAGGAGGACGCTGGGCTGGGAGAGAGTCACTCGAACCCCCCCCCCCTTCTTCTCTCTCTCTCTTTTCGCATTCTTCTTCCTTCCATCCCAAACACCTAGAAGCACCAAGGAGAATTCGAACTCAGGGTTCCGCGATTCCTATCTTTTCTCTCCGTCCTCCCGTCTGACAATCTACCCCTTCCTCTCCTCTCTTCTTTTTTCCCACAGCGCGAAGGATCTGAAGATTCCCTAGATTTCTGGTTAGATGTTCAACAACATGAAAATCTATGTCGTGCTTATTTCAAAGACTTGAGAAAATCAGGTAGATCAGTTCAAGAAGATTGGCCAGCCTTTTATCAAATCTCAAGAGAAAGAGGTTCGATTTATAACCGAATGAATGGAATCGGAGAAGATGGTATTGAACAAAATTACCCCAATCCAATGTCAGGAATAAATGAAGGAGGTTTCAATGAAAAGAATTCAGAGACTCAACAAGTTGAACGTTCGAATTCAACAACCGGACCAAGATTTCCAGGAGATCCAGATTTCCCTCTTCAAAACCCCCCAAGAAGTTCTGAAACCTCAATGTCTCGTACAGAAAGAAGAAATTTACTCTCAAAGAGAGCTTCAAAAGCTCCAACTGTCATTTCTAGAAATGCTGCCATTAGTAGGATCGATCTCATCGCTTCTGCTGAAAGAATCTTTGCTAGATATTTACTTCCTGGAAGTGAAAAGGAAATTTACTTACCTAGTAGTTTAAGGATTTTGAATTTCCCGGTTAATAGTAATGGTTTACCTGATGCTGAAGATGAGGAACAACAGAGAGCTTTGGCTGGGATTCCTGATATGTTTCATAATCAGAAAGAGTGAGTTAAAAGTACATGAAACCAAGTTTGAGACCGCTGTTTTCAAGGGATGAAAGAGATTTGCTCTTCTCTGAAGGCTTTGCTTCGAGTTCGAAGTCTTTCGGAAGTCGAGAAGGTGTGAAGAAAACTGACCGATTCACTGTGTTCTTCTTCCCCCACCCCTTTCCCCTGTTCTTCCCTCTTTCTTTCACTCTCAGATACGTTTTCAGAACCATGGAATCAGATGTCTTCCCTCGTTTCTTGAGAGCAAAAGCCTTTGGAAATTTGACTCCGATCTCAGCTTTGGTCAGACTATCTTTGGGTTTATTGGCTCTTTGGGCTGCGTTGGCAACTGGATTTGCTTTCATCTTCTTGGATAATCCTAGAGAGAAGAGACTTTGGGTGAGTAGCCTGAGCAGATTGGAGGGTAAAAGAAACAGGAGGAGTCGGGCGAGAGATAAATGGGTGGGACCTCTATGGAAGAGAAATCACCTCGAGTTCAGATCACAGAGATCTCCCTTCTTCTTATCATCATTTTCTAGTACCAGTAGAGACACCCCATTGACCCACTTCATCTCTGCTCCCTTCATCATCTCTTCAACAGGTAATCCTTCCCTTCTCAATCGCCTTCCTCCTTCTATTCTCTCATCAATATCATCTAGATCCATTCTTAATCCTCCTCAAACAATCAGAAACTACTCCATTCCACTTAATCAAGATCAGAGAGAAATACGTTCTGAAACTTCTTAGACAGAGGAGTTTGGGGGTTTTGGCAATGACGGTACTTTTGACTGCGGCGCTTACTGCGTTGTTCGTCTTTGTTCCTGGACATAGGCTTTAGATTGAAGAGATGATGAAATGGTCGAGAGTCTCTGCAGGATTTTCATTGGTCATCAACAAGATCTCTCTCTCATATCAAGAAATCTTTTAGTCTTCACTTTCCTCTTTATTCCAATTGGTTTCTTATCTGCTTTTCTCTTCTTTCCTTCAAGTCACCTTTCTATTTAATCACTTTCGTTCAAGACCCCCAGCTCCCTCGGCTTCTAGATTTTAGACTTCCTATTCTTCTCCTCTCTTGTTTTCACTCCTTCACTTCGCTAGTTCTACCGTGCTCACTTCCTTCACTCAACTCCTTTTCTGTTTCCGTTTAATACCCCTTGATCTCAATTCAGCTTTTCTAAAGCGAATCGATAACACTTCACACACCGTCATTACTCCAATTGAATCTGATTCCTACGCTAACTCTGTGGTCGACTGAAATCCTTTCCTTTCTTCACACTGAGCAAGGAATCACAATCGATATCAAGTTGAGCAGCTGAAAAAAAAAACGATTCTGTTTCCAAATTACCGCAGCTTGTATCTTCGCCTGGTCTGTGTCTTCAATTTGGAGGTCTCTCGAACGAACCACTTTTCCCTTCTTTCCCGAATCATCCCTCTGGCTGCAACTGGTATAATGATCTCGAAAGAAACTGTATGAGGGAACCGCGAGGGGGAAAACAAAACCTTGTTTGTCAGCGGAGAGTTGATGGCATGCAGTACATTCATTCATCCCTTTACTCACCTTTAAACGTCTCTTCCCCAGTCCAGTTCTACGAGGAAGAGCTCCAAACCCTTTCTCAGACAGCTTTTTCTGAGATCCTCTCTAGCGTCCACCCACTTTACTTCTTTGACTTCCATGAAGCAGATTTCGCCTCTAGCACCGACAGGAAATCTAAGGGTAGAAACTGTTTTTAAAGTAGTACCTTCGTCTGGTTAGAAGTTAAAAATGCTAGTTACGGTCCACAGAAAACCGGCTTCTTAGACTCTAGGAGTCTGTGTAGACTGTTAAAGAAGTAATCGCCTTCAGACAAAGTCCTGACGTTGATCATAAATTCGAGGAGACTAAGGGCTCCTACATCTCTGTCCAGATCTATACATGTAACTTCTAAAAACTTGAGATTTTTGAAAGCTGAATCAAGGCTCTCAATGTTCTTTGAGATAGAATAGGAAATCCACAGTGACTCAGAGAATCTAGAGAGAGGTATTCTAAATCTTTAGTCAACGAGAGAAGCGTTTGGACTGAAGGTGATCCCTTTTCTGATTATGGATCTTTGGTAGTGTGGATAAGAAGGTGTAATCTGAGCTTGATGAGACTTGAATGACACTTCTTGAGACCTTCTGAGTGGTTCTTAGTAAATCTAACATCTTCCATGTCTAGTGAACCGAAAAGATCTGCTTGGACGAGAAAAGGAAGATTGACAATGATCCAAATGATGTTCTTGAAACTTAAAGTTGGAGGCTCTTGGTCTTGTCTAATGAGTTCAATTGACTTTAATGAGGAGGATGCTCAACCAAGTAAAGGCATTGGCCATCCCTGGAGACTATTCCTAGAGCAAAAAGAGAAATTACTTCTGAGACCTATGACTGAAATCTTCTTGACATTTGGACAAGAATCTAGAATCTTCGAACGAGCTAGAGAACAGAGGTCTCCGAAGGTTTGAACTGAACCGAGCCCTTTTTCTGTATCAGGGTTTGATTCCTTATTAAGAAGAGGGAATAGGATTTTGGCTATTCTCTCACTTTCTTTTGCTGCCTCCTCCTTCGCATGCCATCGCCCAAATCGGAGGTCCACCAGTTGGTCCTAGACATTGACGAAATCTCTCAACTTCTTCTCTTGAAGCGTAAGGTTCCATTCTCTTTCTAGAGAAGTCGACGAAGACTAGACTGTGGACCAGTTCTCCGAGCGTTGGGTCCCCTTTCAAGAGATGCAGAAAAGAAGGTAGATCCCTTGTTTCTAGTCTTTTTTGAAGGAAAGGAATCCAGAGATCTTTGGATCTCTTTGAAATCAAGAGCAGAGTTCTCAAAGTAGACTGGCAGAGTCTATAGGAAAGACGGTGATTGAGTGGGGTTCGAAGGGGAAAAGATTATGGTCAGCGATGGAGAGAGCAAGTAGAGTTTCTTGAAAATTAAAAGGCTACATCCTTTCAAAAGTTGATCTACATCTATCACTTGTCAGAAGGTGTGAAGCTGTGAAGACTCACTCTCTTCCTTCCGCTTCATTTCCTTCTTCACCAGGAATTCTTGTGGCCGTAAAACCAAGCTTCAAAGGTTGAGCACGTGCCCAAGAGTAGAATTGCTCGGCGAGTGCGCTTGTTACTGGATGAGGTAGAGAGTGGATGTGATGTTGACCGGAAATCTATATGAGATGTTCATGACTTTGAGGATGGTGGCGGGAAGAGAGAACGAAGAACTAACTGCATGAGTTCTTTTGATGCTCACACGTTATGCCGTCTGACCTCCTTGCATCAGCTTTCCAGATCAACACTTCGAACATGTATGTATTTCTCGTAAACCGCTTTCAAGCTCACTTCTCACTGGGGTCGCGCGGGTTGCCCAGTCCGCGATTGAGGGCTACAGAATTGAAGCGACGGGTCGACCTTCGAACATTGAACAAGAGGTTTGACCTGGGAATGAGTTCACTTCAGTACTTCATCAGGGCTTGGACATTACCAGAATGAAAGAAATACCAGGTTTCACAAAGTTGTCTCGACTCATTCAGACTTATGAGGGTGACAGTCTACCTCAATCGCGTCCCCCTGTTCAAGTGAAGGCAAGGCGTAACCTCAGATTGTCTGGCCTGATTATGAAACGGAGGTTACTTCCCTCCTGAGATCCCCTTTTAAAAAAACTATAAAGGGATCCAATTTCTACCTGGCCTTTCTAAATTTCCTCACCCTCTCCTTTCTTCTTCTTCCTCACTTCAAATTTGTAGCTGGTCTACCTTCATTCTATTTTTCAATACCTCTTTTTCAGTCCATCAACTTATTCAAAATGCAATACTCCAAAACCCTCCTACTTTCTGCTGTTGGTTTGGCCGGACTGGTTTCCGCTGCCCCTGAGAAAAACTTCAACACTGTCAACGTTGTGAGTAAGAAGGTAGCTTCTTCTCTTTCCTTTTCTCCGCTAACACACATCTCCTACCTTTCCATCTCCTGTCAGGCCGATCTCGAGAAGTACTTCTCAAACATCGATCCAAGTGTCATGCTCAAGCGCTCTCAGCCTGAGCAAGCCGACTTTGTCGATGTCAACAGCAAGAGGTCTCATCAAGATCTACTCGATCTAGATGTAAACCTCGCAAAGCTCCTTAACTTAAACATCGACGTCAGTAAGAGAAGTAGTGGTTTGAATCTCGATTTAAATTTGGCCAAGATTCTCGGTTTAGATGTTGATCTCACCAACAAAGGATTGAAGGTAGATGGCAAACTTGGAAAGTCAAGCCTCAACTTGGGTGTTAAAGCTAAGAGGGACCTCGATTTAGACGTGCAATTAGGAAAGCTTCTTAACCTTGACCTCAACGCTAAAAGAAGTCAGTCTTCTCATCAAGATCTTCTCGATTTAGATGTCCAGCTAGGAAGGCTTCTCAACTTAGACGCTAACCTCAAGAGGTCTTTGTCGTTGGATTTGGATATCGGAAGGTTGTTGGGATTAAATGCTCAGCTCAACCAGAAAGGTTTAGATGTCAACGGAAAGTTGGGAAAGTCAAAGATCAACCTAGACGTCAAAGCTAAAAGAGATTTGGAACTTGATTTAAACTTGGCTAAGCTACTTAATCTCGATCTTAACATCAAGAGGAGTGAACCTACTAACGAAGATCTTTTCGAATTGGGAGCTAACCTCGGGAAGATCTTGAACTTGGACGTTAGAGTTTAAGGTGAGTTGATCTTCGGTCTTGTCGACGATGCCTGACGTCTTCATCGCTAGTATTTTCGAAGTTCTGACCCATCTCTCAATCTCTTTCTTCTCCCACAGCCTTTCCTTCCACTCCTCTTCTCGATGTTTCCTATATAAGCCTGAACTTATTGAACAATTGTCACCTATTATGTCACCTCTTGTCACCCATTTGTAGTAGAGCCGTCATCTTTCGCTTGAATGAATTTGTTGCTTTTGAATCAATGTTTGATCCTCTTCGTTCAGATTCTTGGGCTACGAGAGCGGATTTGAACAAATCAGACAATAGCCAGTACAAGTGATGGACTCTAAAGCAAGGCAAAAGAACTGTTTCTTTCTAGTGAAAATCGATACAAAGAGAGATCACATCACTCGTCGCTCTTTTCGATTGGACTCTCTTTTCTGGAAGCCCATCCCATCCAGCTCTGTCGGATAGACGGATTGAGGCGAGAAGAGCAAGAGACAAAGGGTCTGATCAGCGAGATAACTCTCGGAGAAGTTTTTAAAAGACATCTCCTTTCAGCGCGCGCCGAACTCACCTCGTCATATAGAGCACTTGTGACTCCAAGCTGTTGCAGAGCTGCCCAAATGACGGCAGCAGACATTCCACTCCCGCAAGTCGCTGTCACAGCAGGTTCAGCAGCAGACGAAGCTTGCCTTAGCTTGTCGAGGGCTTCCATTCCTCCCACAGAATCCGAGATCGCCCTCCAAAGCTCTGTCTGATCTTTCAAGACAGTGTAGCTTTCTCCGTTCAGTCTTGGGTCTTTGGATTCAATCTGCTTGACTAGCGACGAGAATGGTAGGGAAAGAGAGTTGGGAATGTGACCAGATGGCATTCCGGGTCGTGGTTCAGGAGCAGTTCCATCGAACCTGTTGGAAGTGAAAGAATGCGTTGAGTCAGTTTCCTGTAGTTTCTAGAAACAGGGAGCAACAGTACGCGTACAGTCATTCCAATCGCACCTTCCTTTAGGTCTTGCATCGAGCACTGTCTGACCTCTTGGTCCCATTCCTACGTTCGCTCTCATTTCTTCCCAAGAACGAATCAGGCCATCGCCTAGAGAAGGAGGTTGATATTCGGCAGCCTGAGCAAAGATGGAAATGGGGAACAGCTTGATCAACAAGAGCTCGACAGGACGATGTTGTGCTGTGAGCTCACCTCGACTCTCGAAGTAGAAGGACCTTCTTCAGTAGGAAGACCAGCGTCGATCCAAGCAGGTAAGCCACCATTCAAGATTGATACGTGAGGGTGACCGAAGGCTAGAAAAGTGAAGGCTGTTCGAGGAGAGGAGAACAGACTGATAAGGTGAAGCGGAGGACGTCAGAAGTCATACAAGGGGGATGAATAAAGAGACCCCGCTATATCAAACTTACCCAAGACTATCCTGCATGAGTTGAAGCCAAGAAACCGAGAAGATGGAAGCGAGGGAAGAGGGTCAGAGGGAACAGATAAGGAAAGCTCTCGAGCTAGAGCGTGACAAATATATCGAAGTAACGAGTCGTCACTTACATAGACTACAACATGAGTGTCTCTACTGATTCCATAGGACCCTGCTCAGGATTTTTTTTGCCGAGAAGGGCAGCATCAGCTCACCAGAACAGCTCTTGGTCTGCCTTCCCGCAAAGCCTTTCTTTCTCTACAGCCTTCCAGAGGTTCTTCGCTTCACTCTTCTCCCTAGGGATCCCACAGGGAATAGGACTCACCAGCAGCTTTGGCAAATACCTCTCCAGTAGGAGCCATGTGAGGAAGATTCCTTACTTCATCTCCTTTGGTTGCGACCTCATCTACATTCCAAAACAAGCTTCCTTTGATCCTACGTTTCTCATGCTCCTCCTTCCCGACCCTGGACTTTGCGTCATTCGGCATAAACCAGGAAGCATCTAGTACCCTCGGAACTCGACATGAACCGGATAGAAGGCTATTAAGAGCTGAAGCTTCTATCAGGAGTGGAGGAGAAGTTGAAGAAGATTGGGAAGAACTCATGATGGATCTCGATGCTTTGAGGATTGAAGGTGTTGGAGTTGAGGCTCTTTTTAAACAATTCTGGTTGCCTAACATGTTTCTCAGTTGAGGACTTTTGAGGTTATCAAGCCCGTAGAATTCGGCTTCGCTGGTGGTTTTCGGTGGAGATTAGAAAGATCGCATTAAAGCCATCTCAAGCCATAAAAGAAAGACTTTCTTGCTCGTTTCTTCTTTTTCCATCATCGATAGTCGCATAATCCGTATATTCATTCCTCAACAGAGAAACCAAATCGAAGCATAGACATGGCAACTCACAAAGTCTCGCAACAAGCTTCGGAAGATGGATCCTTCAAAAGGCAAGATGCTCAATTTCGTAACTTCATATCAAAGGATGGACCTCATCAACCCGAGAAAGGAAGGTCAGTATCGGTATAGAGGAAGGAAACAGACTTCAAACTTGGATGAGAAGGTTCTTGTTCTTGTCCTTGTCTCGTCCTTGTCTCGTCCTCACCCCTCCATTCAACTCAAGTATCTTCTCGGAGACATCCAGCTAACCTCTCCCATTAATCTCTGATATTTTTCTGCTCAGATACATCGTCTACGCTGGTTTGATCTGCCCTTGGGCCTCCAGAGTTCTTCACATCAGGTCTTTCAAACATCTGGAATCGATTCTCGACGTCGCTATCGTCGATTGGGAATTGACTCCTCAAGGCTGGACTTTCAACAGAAGAACCAAAGAAGCGACCGGAGATCCTCTGTTCAACTCGGATTTAATCAGAGAGATTTATCATAAAGACGACCCAACTTATGACAAACGCTACACCATCCCGGTTCTCTTCGACAAGAAGTTGAACAAGATCGTCTCCAATGAGAGCTCAGAGATCATCAGGATGCTGAACGAAGAGTTCGACCATCTCTTACCAGAAGGAGATAGTGCCAGAGGGGTCACCTTCTATCCCAAAGAGCTTAGAGAGGAGATAGATCGCATCAACGGTGAGTGGCTTACATTCACCCATCTTGAGCTTGACTTTAGCTAATCGCCTTCTTCTTTGTCTTGCAATCCTCTAGAAATCACCTACCATGGATTGAATAACGGAGTGTACAAGACAGGTTTCGCCTCCTCTCAGGAAGTCTACGAGGAAGAGTGTCAAAAGGTCTTCAAAACTCTGGATTTTCTAGAGAACTACCTGAATGAGAAACCTAGAGATTTCTTGATCAAAGGCTCCAAATCTCTCACTGAAAGTGACGTCAGATTGTATGTCACTCTAATCCGATTCGGTGAGTTTGGCTCTCAAGTCGAAATGGGGTTGCTCACTCTCTTGAGTCTTACTAATCAACCTCACATGAATTCTCGCAGATGCTGCCTATGTCACAATGTTCAGGTGCAATTTGACTTCAATCAGACATGGCTATCCAAATCTTCACAAATGGTTAAGGCGCATGTATTGGGATTACGAAGAATTTTCAAAGTGGTCAAACTTCGAGCACATCAAGAAGTGAGTTTCGCTTTCCTATTCACTCTTTCAAACTTGATCTCTTTTGCTGATGGTAAATCTTCTTACTACTGAACTTTACAGGGGCTACTCTCAAGCAAGTGGTGCTCCCACGGTTCCTTTGGGGCCTATCCCTGATATTCTAAAGAAAGACGCTTGAAGCCTTTCCATCTCTCTCGCTTCTGACTGTAAACTTACGTGCCAAAGCTGCAATCCTACTTCTTGATCGATCCAGGTGCTCAAGTGAGGGGTAAAGACATTTGCGTATTGAAGAAAACAAGAGTGTCGACAGACGATCACTGGGGAAGACCAGATGAAGACTTCCTCTCGCTCTTTCGCTCTTCAACTTCGTTCAGATCAAACCTGATGCCAAATTCCACACTGCAGAATGAGACGTCTCGCTCACAACACTTGGGAATGAGAGAACAGGTTCTATTGCTGAGAGAGAAATTGCTAGAGATCAGAGGGATATAAACAAACAAGGACAGATAGAATGACGAAACTGATTGACAAGTGGGTCTGAAAGATCGAGAAAATTAAATTCTCGAAGATTAAGCTCCTTTCTCGCCTTTCTCCTTTTCTCGGTTCGCCATGGTTGTCGCTCTTCTTCCGTCTCGCTGTGTTCTCTCGTGAGACAAACTCTGAGCGAACGGAGATTTCGCTCTGATCTCTGGTCCCTTGAAGTAGACAACGTAGAGCGGAGCTACGACGAGAAGAGCTAGGAAGCCGAGTAAAGTGGAAGCCCAGTTGACGGACATCGGTCCTAGATTCTTGTAGAGTGGCGTTGAGTAGAGAGCAGCAATTCCAGCGAGGAAATCTCGAGCGAGAGCGTTTCCTCCAGTTCTGTAGGTAGAAAGTAGGAATGAAGGGAAGGAGAGAAAAGGAAAGAGTCATTCACTCATTCAAACCACTATGACTTGGAAAAAAGAGAGCAAACTCACGCGCTAGCCGCATATTCTCCATAAGCAGCCACTGAAAGAAGGTGGAGAGTGACAAGAAAGAGTCGTCATACGAGAAGGTCAGTAAGATGCAGCGGTGGCAAGAGTCAATCTTTACTTTTCGCAACTCACCCATGTAGTCGATCGTAGCGAAGCTGGTTGAAGAAGAAAAGTGATTGGAGAAGGTCAGGGACAAGACGCACATTATTTGAGAACGAATTTAGACTCGGAAAAGCTTCTTTCGTACTCACTAGATGGCGTAATTGGCGATCGCAATCCATGTCGCAAAGAACATAGGAGCGATCCAATGAGTCTGTGGCGCACCAATACTACTCCAGGCGAATCCAAATAGTCCTGAGATTAGGAAGAGGAACGGAAGATGAGCAAGAGAGCAAGCGGTGGAGCTCATGGCGGGGGTCCTTCGACTCTCGCTTCGGCTTGTCTAGTTCACTTACCTAGAGGTTCCAGAGGACATAAGAAGAGAAGCCACCAGAGACGAGCTTCGGGAGATACTGCCTCTGGCCCCTTCCTCGCTCTGATCTTCTTGAACTTCAAGATCGGATAGATGAAAGAAGCATAAGCTAGGAAGTAGCCCAGAACGATAGAGCAGAAAGCCAATCCAGTTGCGATCGTTCCGAAATCCCATAAAGCGAAGACTGGATTGAACCCCTCGAGGAAAGTGAAAATGAGAGCGTCTGGAAATGAGAAGGAGGAAGAGGTCAGAACTCAAGATCAGGTGTAAATGAGATCCCTCGACTTTTAACCTTACCTGAGAACCCGGATAGAAGCGACAAGAACAAGACAATAGGCTCCTTGACGAACATGATGAAAGGTCTAGCCCAGGTGACACCGATTTCATGCATCGAGAATCTGTTCTCTTTCAATTCGTTAGGTCCGTAGATATTGGTTTCTCCAGCTGCTCTTCTTCTTTTGGCTACCCTGTCCAAGATGATTGTACTACGAGTTTCAGGGACCAAGAAGATGTGGGCTATGAGAGAGAAAGGAAGAAACGAGGCGAAGAAGAGGTCACAGATCAGGGGGTCAGCTTTCTCTCAGATTTCTCTCCCGCTCTTCTTCCACTTACCAATCTGAACCACTCCACCAAAAATCAACTGAATCCAAAAGATCCATTGTAGAGAAAGGTAACGTTGAATGAAAGCTCCGACAATTGGACCTACTGTCGTTCCGCCCACAGATGAAAGAACTACGAAAGCCAAAGGGAATTGTTGATCATCTGGCTCCCACATATCTGCGACCATTCCAAGTGTGACTGATCCTCCTGCAGAACTAAGACCTCCGAGGAAACGACAGACTACGATAGTGGCGTAGTTGGGAGCAAGAGCACATGGAATTTGCCAGATATTGACTAGAAGTTGAGAAAGTTGAAGAGTAGGCCACCTTCCAAGCTCTTCTGACCAAGGAGCCCAAAGTTCAGAACCGAAAGCGTAAGCCACTAGATAAGTCATTTGAGGAACTCTGGCAGCTGAAGAAGGGAGGAGGAGAAAGGTGTCAGTCGAGAGCAGAAGAAGACTGCATGCGTAATGACTCTCACCTTGTTCTGAGACGTTGTACTGTTCTGCGATCTTAGTGACTGCATTGGGATAGACTGAAGTGTTGAAGTTGAGAGAAACTTGAACTGCAAAGATGACTGAAAGGATGGTCCACTTCTTCCAAGTCTTCAGTTGGGAAAGATTAATCAGGGGTGTGAGCTTCATCTCCTTCAAACGCATCCTTCTACTTTCCACTATTCGAAGTTAAACTATAGAGTTCCATACCTCCAATCATCAGTTCCGGTTCCCAGCTACGAAGTCTGAACTTACAGGATATGAGAAGCCCAGCTCCTCCCAAGCATCATCCTCCCTCAGTTGAATCTTGCCATCTTTCCTTTCCGATTTCCTGTCTTCCAAAGGAATCAAATCACCGTTCACATCATGTGTTTCAGTTGCAGTCGGTTCTTCTGGAGGACCTGGGATTCCTCCTTTCTTTTCATCATCTGGTGGAGGTGCTTCTGAGGAGCTCCCCTCTTTGGTGTTCTTCGGATTTGAATTGGAGCTGATAGATTGGGTATCAGAGCTTGTGGGAGATTGGTTCCTCTCAGCTGGATAGGACCCCGACATCCTGGGTAATTGATGCTTGATGTGTTTGAAGAAAAGAGAGGGGGGTGGGGGAGTGGAAGAAGTTAAGATACGTCCCTTCCCCTTTTGAAGGAAGGTCGTGGCCACGATCGGATCACACGATTTGATTTAGGGCAGTAATTGATGACGTTCTTTGTGATGATTGCGGTTGGGAGTTCACTAGGGTCCACAGCTAAAACTTGCCTTCTCCACCTGCGGTACGCTCCGAAAAGCCGCCTCTCGCCATCTCCATCTCCATCCTCTTTTTAGAGCATTTCGGACCTTGCTTCCCAATCCACTTGTTTTCTTGGCTTTCGCCCTTGGCAACTGTACTTCAGAAATCAGAATATCAGATCTCAGAATGGTGAGAGAAGTTGACCGCAGTACAGTACATAAATCGAGCCAATGTTCATTCTTGATGAAATGTACACTTCCTCTTCTAATCACCAACCTTTCCCTTCTTCCCACTTTGCCAATTCCCCAAAATAACAAACGATAGCTTTAAGCTTATGACCCATCCATTGTTCTTCTACCACAATATCCGTTTCTTCCTCTTCCCCTCCAATAACCTCCTTCCCGTCCTCCATCGACCCAAGCTTTGCAACTTCCTCCAAATCTGTATTCCTAGGAAGATAAAATGCCACATTACAATCTTGAGCTAAAATCTCCTTTTCCGTTCTGACTTCCCCTGCTTGTCCTTGTTCTCGAGACTTCAACCTCTCTTCAACAATTTTCCATGTAGTCGTAATCTGTTGTGACAACTCAAACATTCCTTGACCTGATATTGGAGCTAGAGCTGAAAGTGGATACAAATCAGTGTAAGGATGAAGGGTTTGAATCGAAGAAGAAGTGGTGGAAGTTTGAAGGATTGCAGTTGGAGTTTCTGAGATTGGAACCGCAGTGGCTGAGTTGGAGTCTTGAGAGACAGTTGTTGGATCTAGAGGTTTTAGAGATGATGGGTCGAGGTAGGTGACTCCACCCCATGGAGGAGACTGAGTAGAAGTGGATATGGGAGACGAGAAGGGGTCGAAAGTCAGCTTAAGGGTTGCAGAGCAACAGCGTTGCAGATTTTATCTCCAGATGCCAAGAATTCAATTCAACACACCAAAAAGACGCTGCAAACGAAAGAAAGAGATCATCAAGATGTTAGCATAGCTACGCCTTTCTTCTCAACTCGACCTTCTTGAACATCACTCACGCATCAATTTTAGCTTTCTCCATCCCTCCCCACTTTCCATCGTCCGTTCCATTGACTTTCAATTCGTCTTCAGATAGTTCGATGGCCTTCTCCTTTCCCTTCCTAGATCCACCATTCGATTGATTCTTGACAGAATTCCAATGTGAAGAATGAGCTTCTGCGAATTCTACAAAGTCTCCTACTATGAAAGTGATTCTATCTGCTACACCATAAATAGCAGCTTAGGGAATCCATCATCGAAGAGGAGAAAAGGCGATAGGTATCAGTCAGGCGAGGCGAAGAAAAGAAAGAAGAGACTTAGGCTGAAAAAAGCCACTCACCATTATGTTGAGCCATCTTAACTTTCACTGGATCAATATCGATAGCTATGACTAAGATTTTCGGAAAGAAAAGAATGAAGGAGGAAGTCAATGAGAGAGATGAAAGAAAGTCTACGCAACCGTCTTCAGAAAAGACTCAATCGAAAAAAAGACTAACCTCTCTCACAAGTCATAGCAAATTGAATAGCGTTGCCACCAGCTCCACAGAAACCATCTAAAATGATGTCTGATCTACATCTCTCAGCTATTCTGGCAGCCATTGCCTCCGGAGTGACTGAATACCAAGATTGTTCGTCTAGTAAGATTCCATCTGAGAAATGAGAGAATAAGGCGTGTCGAGACCACCAATCTGAAGAGAGTAGAAAGAAACTTTAGATCACAGATCTCGAAAATGAGGGAGTGAGGGAGGGAGGTAAAGGACGGGGGGGAAAAGAACCTACATTTTTGAAGATTTTCAGGCAATTGATTTTTGGAGGTTACAGCTTTTTCTCTCCACCATTTGTCTGAGGCTGGATAGTCTTGAGAGATTTTGGGCTGGCTTTGAGTACGCTTTCGTTTCTTTCCCATTTTTTGGATGATTGCTAGAAAAAGACGTCGTCTTCGAGGAGGAAGGATCGCGGTGTTTAGGTCAAGGTCAGTCTAGAATGAGATACAGTGCTACTATTAACCCCCTGAACTGAACATCTTCCTTTTTATCAACTTTGAGATCCTTTCAACCAATCAAGATCAACATTCAAATAGAATACAGATTCAAGTCTTTCAACTTTAGTCAATTCAAGATAGGTGGATCGCAGGAACGTTGAAGAACAAAGCAAAGGAGTGGGAAGTTGTACAGAACAACAACACGCAGATCCTCAATTCTACACAGGAAACCGCTTCTATCCTCTACTTTCCAATTGAATCGATTCTTTTAGCTCTAACAGTAAAGGTGAGTTAGTACTAACTTTCGTTGTAGTTGAGGAGAGAAGGGAGCATCAAGGTGGAGATTAGCTGTTAGCAGCAAGCAAGGTCTAGCTTACTCCGACCCGACTTCTGGTAAGAGAGCGTAGCAGAAGCTGCATCTGCTCAGATTGAGGTTGCTCTGAGACAGACCTAGTGAAGTTAAACAGGAGGAGAGAAGTGGGAATGGTAGAGAGAATCCTTGCCTTTATGAGGAACCCCTCTGGCCAGTTGCAACCTCCTATCAACTATGAATCTCCTCCCTCAATTCCAATGGATACCTCTAAATCATGCCGTTCAATCTACGGAACTCCAATTCAAGCTGTTTCTCAAAGGTCTTGTGCCCTAGCCAATTGCATGGAATCTTGAACCCGTCCAACACAGCCTCTGTCTCTCTCTCTCTTTCCATTAATACTCATTCTCCTTTCATCTCCTTTCTATTTTCTTTCTTCTTCAAACTCATGATGGTCAACTTACGTAACAAGGTAGTTCTAGCACCTCAAGATTCAACTCCAACTCCAAGTCTCTTAATCTCAACTAGAGAATCATCGACTCAACCTTATCCATTCAACCCTAGATCAAACAGTCAAGACAATTATCCTTCTTTCTTGCCACATTCACCAATGAATTTCATCTTCAAGTCCAAACAAAGGACGCCTGCTGAATTGATTAAACATTTGAGAGAAGCGATTCATAGATTAGATGCTGGTGGAAGTGGTGGGAGTGGGGCTAATAGTGAGGGGAAGAGAAAGGTGAGTCCCACTTATGGATAGAATTCAAATTCCGTATTGATTCAGACTTTCATGTTCAGGAAAGAGAGGCGGATACGATGAGAGTTCAGAGAAGCGGATGAAGGACTGACCCCCTCTTCTTATCTCCCTATCACTTTCTTCAGGCTTCAGAAGACGTTTCAAAGTCTCTATTTCAAATGAAGATTATTCTTTATGGTGATGGAGAGGCTGAACCATTACCAGATCAAGTAGCTCAATTAGCTCAAGAGGTTTATAACAATGATGTTCTACAATTGTTGGTGTTGAACATTTGGAGGTTTGAGTTTGAGGTGAGTAGGAAAGGAAACGAAAGAACTTGAACCTTTGAATCCTTCTTTTCAAAGGTGTTGGAAGGTTTGGAGTTAAGGATCAGCTAGGGTTGGTGATGCTGATAGTGTGAATCTCTCTTTTTCCCAATTCAGGCAAAGAAAGACGTTTCGCAAATCTTCAACAATCTCCTTCGTCGACAAATTGGATCTCGTTGGCCTACAGTTGAATATTTGAGCACTAAGCAGGACGTGATTTTCAATGCTCTTAAAGGGTTAGTATAACCTCTCTCTCCCTTTCTTTCCTCTCCCGCCCCCACTTCTCTCTTCTCTCTAACCCTCTTCTTTCATCTCATAATTTACCCAGATACGAGAATCCAGATGTGGCATTGAACACCGGAATGATTCTACGTGAAATGTTAAGGCATGAAGCTTTAGCCAAGATCCTACTTTACTCAGATCGTTTCTACACTTTTCCAGATTACATTGAGAAAACCACTTTTGGGATCTCTTGTGATGCTTTTGCCAATCTGAAGGAGACCCTTACTAAACACAAGGCTATGGTTGCTGAGTATTTGGAGAGCAATTATGATAAGGTGAGTTCTCTTCTTTGAAAGTGACAACCTTTCTCTCTTCTCGGCATGGCTTGTTCTTTACGTCCGCGTTTACTGACGACATTGATATGATTCGTTTTACTTTTCATCATAGTTCTTCACAATGTACACCGCTCTACTTCTATCTCCGAATTATGTCACTAAAAGACAATCCCTCAAACTTCTTGGAGAAATCTTACTTGATAGGACTAACTTCAACGTTATGACTCGTTATATTTCAAGTGAAGATAATCTCAAGATGATGATGAACTTATTAAGAGATAAGAGTAAGAACATTCAGTTTGAAGCATTCCACGTTTTCAAGGTGAGTCTTTCATTTACAAATCTTCCCTTTTCTTTTTGATCTTCCCTTAGTCTGCAAATCTTTCTCGGCCCTTTGGATCCTCATTGACTCACCACCAATCTTCGTCTTCGTTCCTTCAGGTCTTCGTCGCAAACCCAAAGAAACCACCAGTCATCGAAAACATCCTTCGTCGTAATCGCGAACGTCTAGTAGCTTTCCTAACAAATTTCCATAATGATAAAGACGATGAACAATTCGTTGATGAGAAACAATACGTTCTTCAGATTATTGAAAGTACAAGTGCTGCTGCTCCTAGAGCTGCTGCAGCTTGATCTCTACTTTCTTCTTTCAATCTTAATTTCTTGTCAAATCTTCGTTTCCAATTACTATCAATACTACCTTCTAACGACTCAACTTAATTCAACCCACCTTTTTTCTCTCCGAAGAATAACAACCTTTTTTTAATGAAACTTTCACTTCAATCCCAAAACTTCAACACATCGCATTGTACCATGACCGCACGAAAATCCCTTAGAACCGTTTACTTTAACGAATCCTCTTTTCAGAGTGGGACCAAATCCGCTCTTTTCTCCCGATCAAATCAACTTCAAGTTTCGATGGAGTTCCGAATCATCATCAAATACTTCAACTCACTAAGATAGAGTCATACCAAACTTCTACTTTCTATCTTTGACTCTCTTCTCTCAAGTGTAGAACCCCCTTCTTCCTTCTTTTTCTCTTCCGTTTCTTTGGTGGTGTTTCTTTCCTTCTTTCTACCCAAATACTCTCTCTATTTCTTCTTTTCAGCTTTCTTTCCCCCTTTTCGTAGTCTTCGTCTCTTTTCTTCCTCGTTTTCTGCAGATCAAATGTTCTCTCTTTTCTCGATTCCCAATCCTATAACCTTTTATAAAGTAGAGAGATCTGGAAGGTGTGATCTGTGGCTAACAATTCCGTTTCACTTCAGTACCATGCTCTTCGAGATGGACTCAGAGTACATACTTTCTCTCCAAACGAGAAATCAAATCGAAATGGAGTTGAAAACTTCCGAAAAGGCAAAGTCGCGGATTCAGGTTCTCGCGGTGGATGCGAAATTGCGACCCCT